>OY720453.1:17964595-18052095 GCA_963082715.1 Harpalus rubripes | reverse complement strand
AGTTTTAACTATCAAAAAATGGAAAACAAAATATAGGGAAGTAATTTAAATTCATGTATTAAGATGCACCAAGATATAAAAAATGCATTAAAAAGTTGAATTGTTCATTTTCTTCCATATTTTCTATACAATTACGAAAAATTCTTGCGATACACTGTAGGCACATAAGTATTGCCCCCAGGGCCGCGCCATGCGGGTGGGAAGGGTGTGCCCCGCACAAAGGCGCCTGACTTTGAGGGGCGCCGTTTCATGACAGTAAAGTAAATAATAGTAATTTTTTATAAAATGCACTTATTCGTAAAGAAAAATGACTACAAAACTTACAAATTGACATGTGAACAATATATTTTTTAACTTGTTTACATCAGAGCTCTAATTATAAGTAAAATAATTATCGTATCAATCGGTTCGTTATTATTCTAGCATTGTTATATTGAAATAATAATGTTGATTACAACAATGAATATATATTTAACTCAAGAATATTGATTACAAGAATGAAACCCGCAATGAATCCAACATTTAAATACCTATTATCATTTTGCAAAGAAGCAAATGCATATACAATTCTGAAATCTGTAAAATTGTTGATTACAACAAACGATTCAGATTATAACCTATTGATTACAAGAATGAATCTAGGAAAATTTCATCAATATATTAAATCTAGCATTTTTGAAGAACAAAAAGTATAGTTTAAACTTTAATTAGCAAGTTTTACATCATGAGGGGAAAGGGCGCTAAAATGTAACATAGCACAAAGGCGCATAAGACCCACGGAACAGCCCTGATTGCACCGATAATAGGAAAATATAGTTTTTCTGTTCTCCTCCAAAAATCTGTAAACAAATGGCTCTTGTTTATTTTTCTAAAGTGAAACAGTAATTTACAATTTTACATATTTCCTGCAATCGATATTTAAATTTTCTAAGCAAATTTGTCACATTAACTTAGGTAAAAATGGTACGCCAGTAGTCACGCCGGTGTGTCAGACCAGAACATTCCATATGTAGTATAATACTGGAAAGTCTGGTATAATAGTTAGGAAGGTATTTAGAAAGATAGGTTATTTAAGCCCTGAAGCGCCCTGAAGTTTGGAATTATTCAGAATAATTTTCGTGACTGGTCTCACAGACCGTGCACGACTACTGTAGGGTTAAATAAACAATTATAATTTATCTGCCCTACTTAGATATGTAGTGCACTATTTACACTGCGTTTTATTTCGTATCATGTGTCATTGTGCAAAGAATATATGAATGTATTATAAGAATATGAAAATGCAATTGGAATTGAAATATAATACTCCTACTGCAAGATATGAATACGTAATTACTTTTTCAAAAGCCAATATCAAAGAGAAAGCTTTTATTTTAGATTTAAAAGCCTTTGAAAAGAGTAAACACCCAGCACGCAGTAGATATTCACAGAATCATTTTTTAGTAATTTCCTCTTGTTACATGTTTCTCTTTTCTGCTGTAATAAAAACCATATGTTTACGACTATATATGCGAGAACATGAATGTTAGAATGCTGTTTGCGCTCTAGAAAAAATATTATCTTTTATTTTAATTTTATATTTAATGTTTTAGGTTCCAGTTTAAAATTTGTTGTTTATTTTTATTACATTGCAAAAAATAATTATTAATTAAAATTATTATTCTGTGTATTCTATAAACAAAATATATTTATAAAATCCGTTAAAATAACAATGACATGTTTATAAATTCATAACTATTTTAAAATATTTTATATGAAATTTTGTAATTTGTTTCCAAATGAATAAAACATGTGAAAAATGTACATTACATATTTGTATGTACACAAAGGGTTTAAATATTGTAGTATTTATACATTGTGATCATTATCAATATTTTTCTTTAAATCTCTTCAGTGGTGGAAATTTGTAATATGGCACCCATATAAAAATTAAAACTTATCAAAATCGAAATTAAAAGAATTGTCTCTGAAGCTATGAAGTTTGTTTTATAGGAGTTATTTGGATAAAGCTTCATACGTAGTTTTTAATTGTTTATTGTTGTGGATACAAATTTTGACGACGTTTCGGCCTTGGTTAAAGCCACAATCAAGTCAGACGATGTTCATTATATTTAGACAAAATTTTGAATGAGTTACAATATATAAAAATCTGGTGTGACCAACACAATACCTCTCGCCATTTACAGCCCGAGTCACAAAAAATATTAAGTAATCCTTATTTTTGGATTAGCGAATTTTACTCTAATTTTGACAGTTTATTTCTTAAAATATAGTCTAATCTAATCAAAGTAACTACCTTTTTTTATATCCCTCAACAGGATTCACACACATCCATGTCTTAGTGGGATTCGAACCCAGAGCCCCGACGGCACCCATGACATGAGGCGTTGCTCTAACCATTGCGCCACCGGAGCTAACATAAAATGAAGATTAAATTTTAAATACCGGGATAGACTAGAATTCACTAATTCAAAAATGAGGACTAGCTTAAACATTTTTGTGAATCGTTAATTTTTATTAATCTAAATACATACCCACATATTTACTTATGCAGGAAACTGTATTGAATTCCTTTTCTATTGTTCTATTTACTTTTTTTGAATAGTAATGAAATACAATTGGTCTTCTTTAAGCCGAACTACTAATTGCACAGGTTGATCCAGATTATCGAAATGTTCGGATTATCGAACAAAATACAGAAAATAAAAAAATGCTTTATTTTCAAATATAAAATTAAAAAATCTGATGTGGCCAGCACATTACCTTCCGTCAGTTCTATGTATTTTGTACAAATTTTATGCAAATTTCATACAGAAAATTATTATTTTGTGACGTTTTCTATATACAGTGTAATTTATCCGCAGAAATAAAAGATTTATTATTATTATTTCTTGTACATTACCTTAAAGCAGTTTATACAAATTCATACAGAAAGCAAAAGATCCTATATTTCCAGTAAAATTATAAGATAAACACACTATGTCAATTTCACTTGACACTGACATCTTTCAATCAAAATTTTCTTAATATAGTAGTTGTTTCCATAGCTATGGCTACTTTATGAAATTTAATTTCTTTATAATTTTTTAACTCTATATCCATTTAATATTAAGTATAAAATGTAGTCAAATCGTATTGAGTATAAAATATTCTTTAATATTTATAATAACATTAAATGTGAAAAAATGATATTTAACGTAGTTTTTTCAAGAAAAACTGTTAAAATCTTCAAATGAAGGTACTTCCGGTTGCCCAATTCTAACCAAAATCTAATCAGCTCTTCACATGGATGTAACGAAGAGAAATACGAAAGAATTATAATTTTTAGAATTGTAGTATTAGAGTTATCGCAGACGAAAATTTTGTTACACACACACACACACACACACACACACACACACACACACACACACACACACACACACACACACACACACACACACACACACACAGACACACATACATACACACACACACACACACACACACACACACACACACATACAGACATCATCGTAAAAATAGTAAAATCGTATTCTAGGGACCCTAAAACGTGCTTATTCATCAAAAACTCACCACCGAATTTTTTGACCAAAGACAATACCTTCCTTACCTAAAGGTGACGGAAGGTAAAAACAACTGTACTTACTACATAAGAATAACAAAATAAAGTACATATAGGCATATTACATAAATCTATATTAAAGTCAATAGTAAATCTAAGAAACTGTGAAAAATTTGGTGATTTTGCTCTGTTTAATGTTCGCTTCTTCTGCCTTTTGGCTCGTATTTTCATTTCCGATAGAGTTAGAATCTGGTGTACCGATTCATCATTTTCTTCAGCCCACTTCAAACACGTTTCAAAACTTCTGATTTCCCCTTCGTGCTTTACATGTCCTGGTGTCACTTCTATTTTTTCGTCGTAGCTTGATTCATTCTGAATATATTCCAAAATATCCCTAGCATTTGTGGATTCCCATGATTCTTCATGCCCGATAGCCAATTCAAGGGCTTCTTGACGTGCGAGTTCTTCAGAAATTTGGTTTATTAGCGCAGTAACCTCGTTTATTTGTCTTTCTATACCCTCCAACTCCATTTTGTCCCTCCACTGTAATAGTGGAAAATTATCGTCTTCAGTCCAACCATCATCAAGAAGCGGTGTAAGAAGTTTAGTCCAGAACTATTGGATAAGTTCTGGCGTCAAATTTTCCCATCCTCTTGATAATTCAGTGACAACATCTTTCAAATTAACTTTCTTCAGTTCTACAGAAATACCTGCACCTTCAGAAGCAACATTTTTTTCTAAAATTTAACTTGATCGCTTGAATCACTTTTTAGTCCATCGGTTGCACTTGTTCTTCCTACCCTCTTATTGGAAGTAATTCTGTTGGGTAGTTTGCACTAAATAAATAAATTAATTAATTAATGAGAATTATGAATGTATACGAGTACATGTGCTTTTAATTTCGATTAGTGACATGAATAATTTTAAACCGTTGCAATGCAAAAATATTTATTAGCCGTTTATATTGCAAACAGTATCATAATAGAGTATAAATTTTTAAATTCAATAATTGATTGTCAATAGGTCAGTGAATATGATAGGCGCATGGTGATGAAATAATTATTTTCAATTTGTAATAACCTCACATAATTATTTCAAAGCATCACATTGATGTCCAATAGTTTTGAAATTTCAAAGGCTTGATTTGAAATATTTCACATATAGGTCAATAGGAAATAATAGGTACAGTAAAATTATTGAAAGATGTCAGATCAAGGTCATCTATATCATGAACTAATTAACAAATTGGCACACACACGCACGCACGCACACATGCACGCACGCACACATGCACGCACGGACGCACGCACGCACGCACGCACGCACATGCACATCATCCTAAAACTTACTGATTAAAAACTCATCATCGAAATTTTAACCAAAGACAATACCTTCCTTACCTAAAGGTGACGGAAGGTAAAAATTCTGATAGACAGATGTCAATGTCAAGTGCGATTGACATGTTTGCGTTATAATTTTACTGCAAATATAGAATCAATTCTAAGAAACTTTCTGTATGGAATTTATACAAAATACGTAGAACTGAGGGAAGGTAGTGTACTGGAAATATAGAATCTTTAGCAAGACACCGTCTGTACAGAATTTATATAAAATACATAGAACTGACGGAAGGTAATGTGCTGTACACATCAGATTTTTTTCAGCGCCCTAATTTTTGTGGAATTTAGTGCTTTTAATATAACCATGAAAATAAAATTCTTGAGATAGATATTCTAGACCTTCGCCGTTTTGGCCATGATATATATTTTTACTTGTACAAAGTAAAGGAAGTATTGTATTCGCGAAAAATTTCGGTTTCCAGATTTCAACGGAAATATCCATTTTGGCCATCTCCGAATCCATTCTGACTAATTTCGTCGTGACGTCTGTACGTACGTACGTGCGTAAGTATCTCGCATAACTCAAAAACGGTAAGCCGTAGAAAGTTGAAATTTTGTATTTAGGACTTCTATAACATCTAGTTGTGCACCTCCCTTTTTGGTCATTACATAATTTCCAGAAATGGTACTTTATTTTAAGCCTATAGTAGATTTTAATGAAAAACTTTATTAAAATATAATCCAAAACTTTTCAAATTTAGTATATGAGACTTTTATATCAATTGAAATAACGTAGCAGAATTTCGTTAAAACAGGCTAACCGGAAGTGATATATTACCTGAAGTTGTTAACAGTTTTTCTTGAATAAAATGGTTTCATTTTGATTTTAGAAATAAATGCTTCAAATAAGAGTTTTAGAGAATTAAATTCTGCGTCTAGCACATCAAGTATTATTAAATTAGCCCTTTGTATAAGCGAGATATGTAAATTTAAAACTTATATACTTTTTGGTTTTTGTAATGAAGCTTGCTATGGATTAGGACAAAAAATAACAAAAAATAAACAATAGATGTTGTCAAATTACGTCAAATACGTGCAATTTTATAATTGAGTCTATACTTCATATTAGTCGTGTATTGGTCGCGTACAAGGAAGTCGTGTGGTGTCCACATCAGATTTTTTTTTTTTTTTTTTTGGTTTTATATTTAAAAATATTGATAGAGTTTTGAAAACAAAATATTAATAATAAATTGGATTAAATTGGAAGATAGGTGTGTGAAAATACTTCAACATTTACCTGTAATATTAAATAAGAGTTTACATAATAAATAATATGTGCTTTAGCCACACTAAATTATTAATTCTTGAAAATATGACTGGACAACAATGGTTTCTTGATAACAAACATCATCATATTAATGTTTATACATACATAATGTGGTAGAAAAGTTACTGAAATATTATAATATGTGAAACAAACAATTTTAAATATTAAATGCTTATCAATATTCAATATTCCCGTGTAGTGTAGGGTTTAATATGCTAATTAAAGATTCCAACACAACGTAATGAAATTTACCCCTAACAGAACATCAGTTAGTTTTATCTAAAGTGAAGTAGTTTGGAACCTCCGAGTTAGAAACTCCACTCCTGTTTCTGAAATATCGTCCAATTTAAAAATCCGTTGATAATGTCTTTTTTATGGACTTTAGAATTGAAAATCGATATGAGGAAATATTTGAGAAAAATTTCTAATTTCTTCACAGATATATGGATCCAATATGCTAATTGTTAATTTATTACTCAAACCATAAAATATAAATGTGCCGCTTAACGTCTAAGATACATTATGTGAATTGAGATGTACTCATAATGCAATTTGGACGTTGTGTGAACATTCTACTACAATAATGAGCCGGTTACACATTTTTTAAAAAGTATTTTAATGAAAGTTTATGCAATATTTTTTAGTAATATAAAAAATCTGGTGTGGCCAACACAATACCTCCCATCATTTACAGCTCGAGTCACAAGAAATATTAAGCTAATCCTTATTTTTGGATTAGCGAATTTTATTCTAAATTTGGCAGTTTATTTCTTAAAATTAATGTAGTCTAATCTAATCCTACTAACTAACTTTATTGATAATAAAATTAAGATTAAACTTTAAATATCGAGATAGAATAAAATTCACTAATCAAAAAAATTAGGATTAGCTTAATTTTTTTGTGAATCGTTAATTTTTATTAATCTAAATACATACCTACATATTTACTTATGCTGGAAACTGTATTGATTTCCTTTCCTATTGTTCTATTTAGTTTTTTGTTTTTATAAAGTTACAATTATTAATTTGAAAAGATTAGTTCTTTGACAGTGACATTTATCTGTCAGTTACCTACGTATATTTGAATAACTACGTAACCAAGGAGTTTTGTTAGTTTAAAGCGTAGGCTCCGGGATTTAAATTATAGATAATTTTATAAATTTATCCATAAAATATGTAGAAAAAGTATTAATGCAAATATGTAAGAAAATTAATAATCTTTAATTTTTATGACATTAATCTCGAAAAAATAATATTTAAAGGTATTTTTCGAGGAAACACTATTTTGAGCTTCAAGTAAAGTGCCATTTCCGGTTATCCGATTTACACCAAAATCTAATGGGCTCTTTGCATATTAAAAAAAGGTCGAAATAGAAGGTTTAAAATTTTTCTGAATGATGGTATTTCAGTTCGAGCGGAGGATTCACACATACACACACACATACACACACACACACACATACACGCTTACACACTTACACACAGACATCATCGTGAAAATGTTAAAATTGTAATTTAAGGACCTTAAAACGTGCTCATTTACCAAAATCTCGATATGCGATTTTTAACATGATCCCTATACCTCCCTTACCAAGGCTAGCGGAAGGTAAAAATAATAATAATTTATTGTTATTTTCGTAAATAATTAAATAAAAAGATTGGCGCCAGAAACAGTCCTGAAAAACAATCTCCCACTCCTGAGGCGTCGGAGCACATATATTACGTCATTCAAAGCCAATAGGATTTTCTTCTCTGATTATAAAATTCATTATCACTATGCCTCTAAAATTT
Organism: Harpalus rubripes; assembly: GCA_963082715.1. NCBI lineage: Eukaryota > Metazoa > Arthropoda > Insecta > Coleoptera > Carabidae > Harpalus > Harpalus rubripes. The sequence goes on along the minus strand of OY720453.1, from coordinate 18,044,072 downwards.
CCGTAGCACCAATGTTATATTTATATTAAAATAAGAAATGTAATACGTAAATTTCATCTTGAAATACCTCTTTTGTTTTTAATTTAAGAGGCTGGCTAGAGATAAAAAAAATCTGATGTGGCCAACATATGACCTCCCGTCAATGAGGTGTTGCACGGTTTTTTTTTCTTTGCTTTAATCGAAAGATTAAGAAAAAATATTTTACCCCTATTTTTTATTTTTTTCGTATTATTCTTTATTCATGAGAAAATTGTCTTTGAAATTATAATGTTTGAATTTCCGCTTCCCCTTTCGACTGATGACGTTCGAATCGAACTTACCAATAAGGGTGTGGCTTACATTTGCCACCAACGGAAATAAAACGAGTGACAGTCATGACAGCTGTCAACTACTACTGATTTTTGTATTTGGAAATAATCAAACATGGTTGTAAAAAAGTGTTTTGTGCAGTGTGCCCAAATAGAACTGATAATAGGGAAAAATATTTCTAGTAGTCCCTCAAAACGAAGAATGAAATGGTTGTCGCAAGTAAAGATAAAAACGTAAATCATAACTTCTTTGTTGTAAAGATCATTTTGATGTAAATATAAATATTTTTATAATTAAATAAGAACTATTGAATACATTTAATTTTTTAGCTGGAATGTGATGCACTCAGGCTACGGTTTCTTATACCGGCTAATCTTTGCACTACTGGAGCATAAGAGAGATTGATAAATCTAGGATAAAACATTACTAAACGGTATTTCTTAAGACCACTACTGGCGATAATGTGAATCTCCAACTGGAGGATCTGTTCCAAACAATGTGTCGCTGGAATATGTTTTATATAAGTTTTAACAATATGTATTCTGTATGTTCCTAACACGAAATAAGTCAAAATAGACAATAATGTATGTGTGCGTGTCAGGTGTCAACTAAAATGGAAAAAAGAGAACGGGAAAAAACTACTTAGAAATAGACAAAGCAAACATGTTGGAGATAAATAAATGTAAAAATAATACATGGGATGAAATGTATAATGAATTTAAATTAGGTAATGTTGACATGTGCCAAATTTATTTTACGGAATAAAATTTACTTCCTCGCACATCGTTGGAGTAATTTATACTATAGATTTAATTAGCTAGTATTTTTATTGTTTTGACGAAAATCTCTGGAATAAAGTATTTTACTTCAAGAGTAAATTTTACTTTGCTAGTGCTTTACTTATCCATCTTTTATAATACAGGGCATTGAACTCTGAAATATAACGCTGTAATATAATAAGAAATAACTAAGAACTACACTAAACCAAAAATCACGCTGCACTGTAAGTCAGACCTTATGTCACACAGTTGTCATTAAAGCAATCATTGACGTTGATGTATGATACATTTGTTTTTTTTTTCATCATCTTTCCAGTTTTGTCATTGGCTAATGTAAGTCTGATGTCACAGGCAGTGTAATTTGGCGCCAATTCAAAAAATAAATTTTTAAATTGCTACTGTGCTTAATATATACAGTAATTTGAATAGAAAATCATATTTAATAATACTGTAGAACATACTTATTCGAATTTCAGAAGAAAAAAGATATGTTAATTTTTTTTGCAACACCTCATTCCATGTTTAAAATAGCAATGAGCTTAAAGTAAAGTATCGCTTCCGGTTGATCGTTTGTAAACAAAATCTAATTTGTTCCGATAAATAGAAAAGTCTGCAATACCAAATTTTGGATTATATTTTATGTTTTTCCTCGAAAATTTGTTAAGAGCTCCAAATTAAGTACCGCTTCTGGTTTATCATATAAGTATAGTAAAAATCTAATATTGTTTCAAATTATACACGAGTTTTAAATACCCAATTTGAGAAGTTTTGAGACATGTTTTAATATATTTTTTCAAGAAAATTTGTTTATAGCTTTCCGTAAAGTAGTATTTCCGGTTTATCAATTTTAGAAAACATCTAGTTCTCATTAATATAAAAGTCTTAAATACCAAAATTGAAAGTTTTGAATTGTATCAATTTATTTTTCACGTATATCTGTTCAGAGCTTCAAATAAAGTATCACTTCTGGTTTATCAATTTTAGCCAAAATCTAATGTGATGTTTCCGTTCGTAAATACTAAGTTTGACAAGTTTTGGAATATATCAATATATTTCTCACAAAAATCTGTTCTGAGCTTCAAGTAAAGTATCACTTCCGATTTATCAATTTTAGAAAAAATCTAACATGTCATTCTTATTAATATAGAAGTCTTAAATACCAAATTTGAAAAGTTTTCGATTGTATCAATATATTTTTCACAAAAATCTGTTCAGAGCTTCAAGTAAAGTATCACTTCTAGATTGATTAATTTTAGCCGCAATCTAATATGTTGTTTCTCATGATATAAAAGTCTTAAATACTAAAGCTTAAAAGTTTTGGATTATATTTTCATATAGTTTTTCATTAAAAACTATTATAGGCTTCAAGTAAAGTATCACTTCCCTTTATACAATTTTACATAAAATCTAATCAACTCGATATATGAATGCAGGAAACTTAAATACGGAAATTAGATATATTTGAAAGTTTGTTATAAGAGTTATCGTGGACGAAAAAAATCGTCACACACACACACACACACGCACACGCACACGCACATGCACACGCACACGTACACGCACACACACACACACTCACACACACACACACACACACATACACACACATACACACACACACACACACACACACACACACACACACACACACACACACACACTCACACACACACATCATCGTAAAAATAGTAAAAACGTGTTGTGGGGACCTTAATTTGTGCTTATTCACTGAAAACTTACCATCGAATTTTTTGACCGACAACATTACCTCCCTTACCACTACATTAGGTAAAAATGTTATTTTGTTGAATAAGTCGCGTATTTGATGTTCAATTGTTTTGCATGTTTACAGTTAAATTTGTCATATAATATCGCCCAACTGTGTGTCCATTTAACCGTGTACAATGTATTTTATAGCACCTTATGTGGATATTAATCGAAAATTGTTTGGTTTCTCTAAGTAGTCGTTGCACTTTGACAAGCAGTTTGCTAAACTCTGATTTGCGACTCAATACATAAAACATCTTGGAAACAAAGTGTGAGAACAGATGATTCTTTTCACGGCACGTGAAATTGAAAATCAATATACGGAATTGATAAAAAATGTTTAATTTCTTTAAAGATCTATGGTTTCATTATGCTAATTGTTGGTTTATTGCCAATAGCCATAAATGCAAATTCGCATATAGATCACAGAGGACTTATAGGGCTAGGGTGCTTTAGCTTCTGCCTCGGCTTGGTCCCCGGCTACGGATGGCTTGGAATTAGTGAACGTGTGTTATCAGAAAGCGTGTTCGAGATCGATTCCCTCCTGGGTAGGTCATCCATTAAATGTCCACCGTAATACCTCCGGCTATTTTCACTCAGCCCTTTCTCAACTAGAGCCCAATCGTTTTAAAATCAACATTTCCAAATCAAAATAACATTTCACCTGCTTCAATTTCATTTAATTTACTTGCTTTTATATATTTTAAACTGGAAATCGGTAAATGCCAACAGTGGCTGGTTAAGGTAAGTATTCACTAATTTGTCTGTTCTTAATCCGTAAAACTCAAATAAAGAAAATTAAAGTAAACTTTGATTAGTTATTGCCAGCACTCACTGCTCCAGAACGATTAAAGTGTTATCTATGATAGAAAATAAGGTTATGCGAATAGTTTTAAAATTGGTTTTACCGGTCTTACCTAACCTAACCTGTAACGCTTTTAGTTTTGTTTTTACCAGTCTTTATTACCGAATGTTAATTTTATTAGTAACTTAGAATTCAATATGAAATTCTAACATTTGTTTTGAAGTTATTAAATTTGCTAGTAATTGCCAACATTTAGTAATAAATCTTATAGTATATTCCGTAACTTAACCATGTCCGTGGTTATGGTTTTCTTGTGATTCACGAGGTCAGATTATGGTTATTGAAAAGTGGTTGTGATTCGGAATATTTGTGTCGGTAAATCAGGGAACCACCGCATTATTAGAGCTTCAAATAAAATATCACTTTCGGTTTATCAATTTTATCCAAAATCTAATATGTTGCTTCCCTTTATATAAAAGTTTTAAATACTAAATTTGACAAGTTTTGGAATATCCTATTACATTTTTTACGAAAATCTGTTCAGAGCTTGAAGTAAAGTATCACTTCCGGTTTATTAATTTTAGAAAAAATCTTACATGTCGTACTCATTTATATAAAAATCTTGAATACCAAATTTGAAAAGTTTTGGAATATATCAATATATTTTTCACGAAAATCTGTTGAGAGCTTCAAGTAAAGTATCACTTCCGGATTATCAATTTTAGCCAAAATTTAATATGTTGTTCCTCTTCATATAAAAGTCTTAAATACTTAAGTACCGTGCCGTGGCGTATTGAAACGTATCGTAACGCGTGATTTTTCTAGGCTATTTTAAACTGTAATTTTACGGTACATTTTCGCAAAAAGTATGCTAATGCTCTGTCGATACAAGTGTAGTGTACATCAGATTTGTATTTATCAGATTCGTTGGTTTATTCGCAATGCACTATATATCATATGTATTTCCATTTATTATATTAATCTCTGCTTTGACACATAACACATGTCACTTATGTCAGTCAAAGTCACACAAGACATATTATTCGTAATGTAGTATTTTTTATATTTATATCCATTTAATTTATTAATTCCAACTTTGATATAATTAGCCACACAAAAACAGACTACCGCAGGACAGTAATAATTTTTGTAATATCGCAACGTACCATAACGTTCCGTAACGTAGAAAGATAAAAATTGGCGATCTTTGGGTTTTTGACACGATACGTCACGGTACGCCACGTTACGGCTTACGTCTGTATAAATTATCACATATGTATGCATTGATTTATTCTTTACGTTACGTTACAGCACGGTACGTTACGTTATGGCTTACGCTGTATAAATCCAGCATTATACTAACGTAAATATTATACATATCAGTATATATTAATAATAATTACATGTTTATACAATTTTATTTATCATATTATAAGAAATAAGAAAATGACCACAACAATCACAAAAAAATTGTGGTCGTTATGGTTACGAAAAAGTAACCAAAACTTTCAGGAACCACATTCCAAAATGGAATCTCGATCCTGAAATTATGTTTTGGTTAGATATCGGAACGCTTAACCAGAACCTTGGTCACCGCGGTTAAGTTACGGAATATACTAATAACATTGACTGAATTTCCTGCTTTTACTGTAACATATACAAAAATCCGATGTGGCCAACACAATACCTCCTGCCAATTATTTTTTATTAATGTCAATATAGATAGTTACATATTTAGTTATGCTGGAAACTGTATTAAGTTCCATTTCATATAACTATGGTTCTATTTACATTATTATTAATTTGAAATGATGTTCTTTGACAGTGACATTTATCGGTCAGTTACTTACATTTGAGATAAGAACTGTGTAACCAAGGAGTTGCGTTTGTTTAAAGCGTAGGCTCCGGGATTTAAAGTATAGATAATTTTCTAAATTTATATAGAAAAAGTATTAATGTAAACCCGCAGAAAATTTCATAATTTTTAATTTTTATAACAACATAAATCTTGAAAAATAACATTTAAAGGTATTTTTCGAAGAAAAACTATTTTGAGCTTCAAGTAAAGTGCTATTTCCGGTTATCTGATTTGCACAATAACCTAACGACTGCTTTCCATATTAGAATAAGGCAGAAATACAAGGTTTCAAAATTTTCTGAATGATAGAGTCGAGGATCCACATACACATACACACAAACATCATCGTAAAAAAGTTGAAATTCCCTTCTTTTACGAAGGGTAGCGGGAGGTAAAAATACACTTTTCTACACTCTAAAACCTCACTGGCAACTGAAATGTAGATTTTGAATTAGTTCTCAAAAAGTTTACCAAACGGTATGTTCTAACATCATTTACAGATACTTATTTACTTGCTGAATGCTATTGATAAAAGCGTCCAAACTTCAAACTAGTGACGGAACGAACCGCCGAAAGACCGAATTACTAATTTTCAGAATTACAGTTTAAAATTTGCAGATTGCCGGTATTTTAGTCTTTGGATTGTCGCTTATCGCATCTAGGACGATATTCGATGCTATTCTGTAACTTTATCATTATCTCTTATCGATCGTTAAATTAATGACAATCGTTTATTTTTAATGATCAAGTTATCGTTTGCCTCAATTTCCGTATTCTATAACTACAATCATTTTCTTTGTCATTTATATGAAAATTTTACGCATTTCGCGCTCATATGAACTTAGCAGTCATTTACCAATAAGTATTCCAATTATTTAATTATTACGTTGAATTGTAATATTGTATATCTATATAAGTAAATATTCACTCACAGAATTAAAAAAAAATAGTTTTAACATTATAAAATGTACCTACCTAAAATTTTCCAAAATAGATAAACAGTACCTAATTTAAGAAAGAGTAATATAAAAAATTTTTTAGTTTTAAATAATTATATAGGCACATTGTTCTATTGAGCTCCTTAATACTATTATTTTTTAATGATTACAACAAATGATATTTTGATTATTGCTCAAGAATATTCATTGCACAAATTAATCCAACAAGAAAAATTATTATGTAGTATTTTACGAAAAATAATCGCTAAAGTCTAGTTTATCCAGAATTCAAAAATTTTATATTAATAGTTATATACAGTTGGTAAACCATTAAAAACACTAAATACCGCAAAAAATTGGGTGCGGATATTTATAGAGATTTTGGCATTTTTTTCTGAAAAAAATTAGGTTAGATGAACTACATATATTTGCATGTTTAAGTAGGTACTTACGCTTTCATACGAATAATACTGTTTCATTTAATGTATATTTGCAAAATTATGTCTTATTTTCCTTCTTTTCCTCTGAGAGCCGAGCGATGTCGAATATGTGTGCCTGGTGTGCGTTAGGTATGTTGGAATTTTGAAAGATGAGTGATTTTATATTTTTTTTCTTTTCCATCGAAATTCCTCTGATTTACATACTTTTAAAATTTAGTAGAAAAAAGTAAAAGAAATATCATTCCAAACGCATATTTCTCTGACATTGTTATATTGAAAACTATAACTGTAAAATTATTGATTACAACAAAGAATATTTTATTGATTACAAGAATGAATCTAACAAAAGATATTTCATAAACATTTTAATAATAGCATTTTGCGAAGAAAAAAATACAATAAAATTGTGGTGGAAATTATAAATGAATATAGTTTCGAAGGGGCCTCGCATGTCTAAATAATTGCTCTGGACCTTGCGGTTTCTAGCAGTAACCCGGCCCCCGGATGTCATTTCTACAATTTTGCAGATGAGGCGTGAGTGTTATGATTAAATATTGGGGCGAGTTCTGGGATTATTTAAAAGATTTGTTTAAAATTTTCATCGTGTAAGGAGAAAGGGTCACTTGCATTTCTTAGTGCCTTGTTGTGAATACATAACCTTAATTTATAAATAACATAAAAATATAAATATTACGAATTATATTATGTGATATAAAATTCTTTCAATTATGTATATTGTATTGAAATACAAGCGATATAATATTTTGCAACTTTTATATGATTTTGACATTTATTATCCATCATTAATATGATAGCGATAGTACATTACTGATCGATAAATGTTATCGACTATCATTAACCAATGTCATTGATCATGTGCATGACATGATAATGATTGAATTACAGAATAGCCCCGATTGTCATATTATTTAACAAAATATACATTTTTAATGATTAGGCCCAATATGTGAAGATATCCGGCCGGAACTAAAATTCTGGATTCATGGTCGGATAACAGGATTCATTGTCAAATAAGATCAGCGTTCCATTACTATTTCAAACTTAGAGTTAGAGATGGAAAATATTTGTGTTTTTATAATAATATAAATATGAGTTTGTCTCGTGATAAACCAATTCACATAAATGAAACAGTGAAAAGGTGAAGAATGGCTGCTATTAATGCTGCATTTTTATTGAAAACCCAACTGATGCCAAATTTTTGTAAGATTGAAATGTGTTAACTGTGAACGCACTTAAAAATGTATTATAAAAGATAATCAATAATCTCTGAAAATTATTAATAACACATAACGAATATTGCATTAAATAAAAAGCTGTGATCTCATTTAACCTAAATAGCAGATACGCCATCAATGACAAATGCAATCTAAGTTGCTTTGTATTTGTTTCTAACGTTGTATTTGTATCCAACCAAACCAATCAATCTAATGCTAACAGATGTTCTGTTTGGATAGGCCTATGTATTGACAATCATATTTACTAAAGAAGGAAACGTTTTAGAGTTGGTATTTGGTTATTTACAATAGAAGCGACATTTTTAAATTTACAACTATTCAGTGCCGGCCCGAGACTTTTGAGCGCCCCAGGCGAAAATAGTAAATTGCGCCCCTCATTTATTACAATTTTGTTTAGATTATATAGGTACAAAAATTGGAAAAGATGCGATTTGTATCCATAACTCGCGAACAATCACAGAATCTTAATCCGAATGAATTTTTTTTGACTATTTAACTCATAAATATATAAACCAATCCAAATTCAGGATTCTACCTAGTTACCAAGTTTCATTTAAACAAAACACCGTCACAGGAAAATTTTCCCACCCTTTAAGCCAATAATATGTTGTATTTTTACAAAAGTGAGTTTTGATAAGCGAAATTTTTTTAACATTTTAAAAACATATTGTTTACATATCAGTCTGTATATTTTCAGTGTTTTTAGTTTTTAGTAAAAACGAGTCAATTCGGACAGGAATCTATTTAAAACGTTGAAAAAGCAAACTGAAACAATATCTCTAAACACAATAAAAATTACAAGATTTTTGTCAAGAAAAAAATTATTTAGATGATTACCTGATTTTTATTTTGGAAATAGTCATCCGAATACCATTCGTGGTTAAATTTTATCCTGGAAAAATTTTCCGATTGCTTTACTCGAGCTTGTGACTTTGATCAAAAATCACTCGTTTGACAACTCGTGATCTTTTTGTCAATGTCACTCAATACATTTCTAGGCAACCGGCTCTCGTAACAATCTGAAAATTTTTCCGGCAAAAATTTACCACTTATGATATTATATATGAAAATATTTTGGATATTTTTTGGGTTCTGCAGAGTCGCTTTATTTTTGTCTAATACCATATACAGGGAAAGTCACCGGAGAGTTACTTTCAAAGTCCTTTTGTGTGCAACATGAAATACAATTTACAACAGTGTCTAGCTTCCTCTCTTAAAAAACTAGAATATTTAATTCACGATTGCTTTGCCCGTCTAGTGATGGTTCTGTCATTTTGACATTAAACAATAAAATATGGTCTGTTGTCATTAGTATTTTGGGTTGCAAATAAACGGACTTTTAAAATAACACATCCGTGACTAACCCTGTATATAGGGAAACAAAAAATATTTCTCAGTGTAATTTATATCTTTAACGGTTCATCCTATGTAAACAATATAAGAATCTTCTTTTGTATAAAATTTCGATAAGAATCACCGTTTTCAAGAAAAATGTCAAAAACCAAAATATGCGTCGCCTTTTTCCAAATTGGCGAGAAGCTGTTTCATCAGTGTATTTTTCTGTACAGGATTTCGTATAAAAGCTTTTGTAGCATTTTTTTGATGTTGGGGGTATTTTTCAGTAGATTTCTTGAACAACTATTACTTCTTCAGTATTTGATATGACAATGTTTTTTAATTGATATAATCGCCAACGAATTTAACCTTTCTTCTTTCTTAGTATAACATATAAAAATATAAATAAGATTTAATTAATATAAGTGTGCTGCAACTGGAATTGGCAGCATTATGATTAAAGCTACACACTGGACGAGTCAATAAACTTATAATTTGATTTTTCATTTATTTTGCAATAAAATAGTCTCAAAAAATGTCGCCCTAAAACCAATTTCGCCCCAGGCGGTCGCCTGGCTTGCCTGTAGCTTGGGCCGGGCCTGCAACTATTTGTTTTTAACTACAAAAACTTGTAATTTAAAATTAAATTTTTGCTGTTTATAAAAAGGAAGGAGAGTTAGAATAAATGCCTATTGTGCACATACAGTTTGTTAAAATACATTATAGCGACTTATGAAAAGTATTGCAGAGTCTCAATATAAATGTACAGTAGGCGTAGAGTACCCTTGAAAAATATGGGTGCAAATGCTACTCGATTAAATGTTAAAAAATAAACATATTCCTTTCGAATTTATACATTTTTTTAGTGTTTTTTATTGCTCTTCCCATATTAATTGTTTGTAAAATTTCTAAGATAGTAATTTCAAAAATTAATTATATGTATTTGTCATTAATTATTGCACTCCAACACATGCAGTAAAGGTTTTCTGTGAATTGTTCTATATTTATTGAACTATAAACTGCATTCAAGAAGTAATGTCTTTGGCAAGAAAAACCTTTGGCATTGTCTGGCTTTTCATTTGTTCTGAAAGCAATCGTTCTTACAATAAGTAAAATTACAGAAAATTGATTTGGTCGTAAGCCCATTTTGATAAATTACCTCTCATCAAAATTTTAATCTACATTTATCCTTTACACTCAATTTATAATATGACAGGAATATAAATCTTCTAAATGTACAAATAAAATACTGATAACTGATAGTGTAAAACTAATTAAATTAAACTCAAATGCGCACATTAACACACTAATGTTATTCAATTTTGTAACTTAGTAATACTTATATGTGGCTATTAATAATTATAAATACAAATAGTTACTAAATTAACTTACAATAATAATAATAATAATAATTACTTTATTATATAATGTAAAGTAAACTAATTTAGCCTAATTTATTATTTTAACCTATCCTATAGTAACGTAATCAAAACTTATTCTAACCTAACTTAAACAAAATACTGTAACGTATTATTTATTTGGGTGAAGTGTAAAAATCAAAGAATTATTATGCACTAACACTAGGTATTTATTTAAACAATTAACACGACAATTTATTTACACGATATTACTGATTATTTCAACTATTTATGTCACTTTTTATTTCACATTAAACTGGCGAACTTTCTATTCATGTAACTAACTCTTTGGCAGAGCGGCGTCGCTTATACAGAGTGTAATCATGCTTCGGGAAAAAAATGAAAGGGCATATACTGACCAAAATGAGTAAAAAAGGCTTGTGGGGCGATTCTGTTCACATCTGTAAATCTTACAGATCTGTAAATTTTGTAATTAATGAACAAAATCGCAACGAAAGCTGCCACTATTATGTATAATTTTATATTAATTAACAAATATAGATGGTTTTTTGTCAGGTTTTTACAAATTTACAGCTGTAACACTTACAGATGTGATCAGTATCGACCCATAAATCAGTTAGAATCGAAGAAAATTGACAGAGATAGTGATTGAACAAAATTTTGCCTATGTCAGTAAATGGATTATAAAAAAATAATATTTTATATGAAACATTTTTCTCAATTTTTAATAGTAACAAACTTATTTGAAAATCAAATATTGGCCAATGTTGCCACAGCTCATTTTTCATTGCCTTATATCTACAAAATTATTGAAGATCGGACCCATGTTGATTAAGACTTTTTTACTCATTTTGGTCAGTACTACATACCCTTTCATTTTTCTTTCCGAAGTATATGATTACACTCTGTATAGCAGCTATAACACCTACTGGAACTCTCCAGCATTGTCCCGAGCGACATTACACTGCGCGGGTAATTATGCTTATCTCCCCTCTTGTTTACGCAGTAATCCCCTTACGTCGCCTGCCTCCGCGCGCTGCATCTATGTTATCGATCGCCTACTTACGATCCTCCTTCCTACTATAACGCTTCTATCATAGGCGTCGGCTCGCACGCGCTGTTACTCTGTCTCACGTTACAATACACATATTTACTGACAATTTATTAAAAAAAAAATACTGACTAAGGAAATAGAAGTATTATTATTCTTTAACTTTCTGTGGTGCACTCTCCACGCCAGCAATGAGTGCCCGTGAGGTGACGCCTAGTAAACGCCCGCACGGTACAAATATGTCATCATCATTACCGATATCTGCATACAAAGCAGATTGGCACACCCAGCAATGGGTAATATGCCGTGATGATATATTTATATTTATTTATTTATTTATTTAACTTTCAGATCAGAACAAAAAATATATTTACTTATATTTTATTATGGGAAATTACGAATGGATATAATATCTATCTATGGAAAAGAATTTTATAAAGATAATATGCTCTATATTTGTTTCAACGAACAAATTTTAAGACCCACGGAAATGGTGAGAAATTTCCATTTACAAATTTCTTTCGATTAGTGTAAAATATAGTTTTTAAATTAAAAAAACCGAATATGTTATTGAAATATTCCGCCATTCAATATTGGCTTGCATCGCCTTTATTAGTAATAAGAGCTTTAATGGGCCCGTCCAACTTTTTTAAAAAAAATTCATATGTCGTTAAGGATTTAAAATAACAATTCCGTATTTTTTGTTTTCTTGAAATTTTGCTTAATAACGTCTAAAAGAATTAATAAAATTTCGGCGAGAAAGTTGAGACATCAACATTACTCCGCCATAAGTAGAGAGAACCGACATACGTTACCATTAATATTGTAATAGACGATAATTATTTTTAAAAAAACATAAATAAAAAACAGGTAAGTAATATTTATAATTTTGGCCCGTTTTCATAATTATTGGTTTTAATTAATGTAACTTTCTTTAATATAGTATTGAGGGTTATTTTATTTATCACCATCACCTGTATAATATAGTTATTATGTATAATTAAAATAGTATTAAGCTATATTGCTTTTAAAATTAATTACAATGACAGTACTGATTACAATAATCAAAACCTACTCGTTAACAATAAAAAGTAATCCAGCATTTACATTCATACTTCCTAACTGATTACAACAATGACAAGCATTGAGTATTCAAGCATAAAATATAATAAAAAATTTATACCTGAATAAGAGAACAAATAAAGTTTTATAAACTCAATCGGGTGTTTTTCAGCAAAATATGCATGATCCTCACTTTATAGTTACATTTTCACAGGGTAAATGAACTGTAGTGACTCTGACGTCACGACATGCCGTCCATTTTTCTAAAAAAAATAATTACATTATTATCGGTATTTCATTTATTTATATACAAAATTCAAATGCAACATGTAATTTCTAAATAGCCATAGACATGCCCATTCTATTAGGCATTGTATCCACAAGTCCTACATAATATATTCGTCTGTTAAATTATTGTCACATGACTTACAAAGGTAAGTTTTACTATAAGCAATGAATATTTACGAATTTGTTTTTATATTGAGCTTAAAGTAAAGGGACTCGGTAGTTCGGTAGTGTAACACGAGGGGGGTCTCTGAAGCTGATGACGGTACTAATACTGCTTACTGTTTATTTCTAACTGCTGCTTACTCCAACGATGATACACTGATGACTGCTTGTCCATAACGAGGATTTCGTGAGAAGGACTTCTTGAGAGGGATTTCGTGACAAGGAAGAACACACACACTTTTACACTTTACACTGATGAACACTACGGACATTACGGCAGGGAACTTACGGACATGGACACAACTTGGTGATTTAATAACTAAACTTTATTTACATGATTATTATAACTTATTATTAACTATGGATTAAAGTAAACATAACTAACACAACTAAGCAGATACTAAACTGTTACATTCCGTAACCCAGCGGGCGGGCGTCGCCCCAAAACTAAAAGGCACTACATGTCCAAAAACAAGACACGTCTGCCCGACACGACAAACTAATTTCGACTCTTCTTACATGGTTATCCCATGACTAACTAAACTAGACTATTTAAAACAAAACGCTATCTTTAGGACAGGATTATCTTAGGGATACGGGGTGCATAGGGTAGGGCATCCAAAGTCACGCACGTATACATAATAATTTCCAGACTTAATTATCAACAAATAAATGTAATGACTATCATAATACAATATGAATTTCTAAACTGAATTTTGACTTAAATAGATAAACAGAGTTAAAATATGAAAAGTATATAAAAAGTTATTTATCTATTATTGTTCTTACCCTCGCCTTGTCACAGTAGAAGCTAAATCTTAACTAGAAGGTGACCCTTTAAATGCCGGTCGAACTATTATCACACGTCATTTAGCCCTCAATCTTTGTTTTAAATCTATTTAAAGTAGTAGAAATTTGTCACCATTTGTTTAGTATTTATAATTTGTTGAAAATTTAAACCGACCGAAGTATTACGAACTTGGGCTCGTATAGTGTAGTCAGAATATTCATCAATACTATGGCCTCTCACTCTTAATACTAATTAAATTAAAGATATAAAGTAAGAACCCGAAAAAGTGGCAGCTTAATAAGATGATTTTAACAACTGAGCTATTACTTCTAATTATTCAAAACTACAACACTTTATTTGTACATTTTGTCTGTTTGCAAGCCCGAAAACAACGTTAGCTCTTTTTTAATTTCTATGACATAAATGAATAGTTAAGTTGACAGATTTAGGTTAACACTCCATATTCTTTTCCTGAAACGTCTACTACCTAATATATTACCCTTGTTTTCCGGCAATAAAAATAAACAACATGATAATATGTATTTCATTCTAACAAACATTGTAATATATACTAGTCACAAATTTATGTTTATAAATATGGATTAAATAATTTGTACTTTCTGTTTCATGAACAAGAGATACTGATAAATGGTTCGTATTTACTTTCGATTGTTCGTTGACTCTCTCGTTTCACGGAAAATCAGTGAAATTGAAAATAAAATTAATTTGTTTTTGTTTAATAAATATTATTTCCACTGGAAATATTTTCATGCAATCAATTGGGCCTTAAAACCAACAATTTGATTAGTTGGATTTGTTTTCGCGAGGAAACTAATTTCATTTTGTTTTCTCTCCATCTTATAATTATTATTCCTGAGAAAACCAACAGGTATACAGGATTAGTATTTTAATAAATCGTAAGTATTAATTGGTAACTAACTTATAATAAAATTATGACTGATTCTAATCTAAACTTATATACCTAATTAAACTAGATCTAGAATCTTACCTAACTTAACCAAAAAAATATAGTCATATTTTTATTTTTACTAATTTACAAAATACGGTCCTTTAATATACACGCTGAACACGAGAATACGTGACAGGTGATGAACATGAGACAATTTTTTTTTTCAAATACCTGTCCGTAAAACTTTATACTTACATTTTTAGAAGACAAATTTTTTTGGTATTTTTTTTAATTTACGGGCTTTTGTGCTCTGTTAAACCTAATTTAAAACTTGGTAAATCAGATTCAGTATACAATAGCAAGAAGTGAGCTGTCAATACCTGACATGCAGTGGCGTTCCCAGTATTTTGGTCTAGGGGGCGAATATAGAGGAAATTTATATATAATTTTTGTGTATTTACTTTTCGCGAATTTTTTTTAATATATACATTAGGGTGGACCTTAAAAGAGGTCAAGTCGAATTTTATTCAGGCCGCCCACTAAAGTGGTTCCAAATAAATTTTAAAAAATGTACAGGCAATCAGGGTTATTCTGGTGGCTATTGAATATTGAACAGAAAACAATTATTGTTTATGAAACAAGAAACCATCAATGTCGGTATTCTCTTGGCACTTGCTTAGTAACCAATATTGTTTAATAAACAAGTATTGGTTTCATAAACAAGAAACCATGAAAATGGTATTCTGGTGACCATCTCTGACGTAAGCAAAATTGTTTTCAATATTGTTTGCGCGAGCTCTGAGGTCGCGTAAACAATATTGAATGTCATCTAGCAGAACGGAAATCTGCACAAGCAACCTGTAAATTAGTTTAAGTTAAAAAAAAATGAATAATAATGCATTTGTGTTGTTAATAAATGCAATAAGAAATGACGAAGAGAGGTAAGTCTTATATATTATACTATTATATTATAGATATTATATTCGAATATTAAATTAAATATTTTAGGCATAACTTAAATAGAAATAGAAGACAGTTAAGAGATGCTAGTGATCCTTTATTTATGCCGGAGAGCACATTTAGGGCAACATATCGTCTCTCTAGATAAGTTGCACATAATTTAATATTAGAGCTTGCTCCTCATATGGCAGATATACAAAGGGAGGAAATTGCTATCCCTAAAAAGTTAAAGGTTAGAAATGAATTAATTACTACGTTTACATGCAGTTTTGAAAATGGTTTCAGTTTTCAGTCAAAATTATGCAAAACTGTTTACATGCAGTTTTCAAAACAAGTTTAAAAATTGATTTGAAATCAGTTTCGGCGCATGCGCATTTAGCTGATGTAAGTGACAGATCCTCTTTACTCCAAATACTTCGTTTTGCTGTTATTCCAATTATTTTTTATACTTCGTACCACTACGCACTAAAACTACACAACTGTCAATATATTTGAAGGTTAGTAACACAAAGCGACAGAAACGTTATACTCTGTACGCATGCGCAGTATCGAAACTGAATTTTAAGTGTTTACATGAGTAGTTTTGAAACTAGTTTTCAAGTCCAACCCATGAATTTTAGTTTTGGTTTGGGATAATTCAAAACCGTTTTGACACTGTATACATGGCGTTTTCAAAACTAAAAACGTTTTAAAAACGGTTTCAAAACTGCATGTAAACTCAGTAAATATTAAAACAACAATTTAACTCATTGACCATATGTTCCCATATCTCATTCACTTTATTTGCATTGTAAGGTGTTGTTTATCCTGTTCGTAATATATCATGGTTTTCTAAATACGTAATATAAATTTTCAGTTGATTTTTAGTAGTTCTTTTTTTCGTTGACATCTTCAGCGTGATTCTCGACGTGATTCTAAACACTTTCTGGTCTGTGTATTTTATTTGTAAACATAAAACATAACCAATTTCAAAATTTGACGTTTACTTTACTACGCACTCTGCAGGCACTCTGGCACTACGCTATGCGCATGCGTCACTTGTTTCTTAAGCAATATTGAATGCTAAGCAAGGAAGTTATCAATGTGGTCACGAGAATACTAGCAATATACAATATTGTTAACACCCTTGTTTAGCAGCTTGTTTCCAATTCAAGATTGGCTAGTAAACAAGAACCACCAGAATAACCCTGAATGATTCCGTTTAATATTAATTTTTCACCGTACCTAAATGCACTTGATTTTTCACCATTGAAATAACATTGGGTTTTGACAAATTTTGGAACTATATTTTTATCAAAGGCAATAAGAGGATTAAAAAAATCTGATGTGGACACCACACGACTTCCTTGTACACAAGACCAATATGAAGTATAGACCCAAGTATATAATTGCACATATTTGACGTAATTTGACATTAGCATCTATTTTTTATTTTTTGTTATTTTTTTGTCCTAATCCATAGCAAGCTTCATTACAAAAACCAAAAATTATATAAGTTTTAAATATACATATCTTGCTTATACAAAGGGCTAATTTAATAATACTTGATGTGCTAGACACAGAATTTAATTCTCTAAAATTTTTATTTAAAGCATTTATTTCTAAAATCAAAATGAAACCATTTTACTGAAGAAAAACTGTTAACACCTTCAGGTAATATGCCACTTCCGGTTAGCCTGTTTTAACCAAAATCCACTATGTTATTCCAATTGACATAAAAGTCTTATATACCAAATTTGAAAAGTGTTAAATTATATTTTAAGATAGTTTTTCATTAAAATCTATTATAAGCTTCAAATAAAGTACCATTTCTAGAAATTATGTAATGACCAAAAAGGGAGGTGCACAACTAGATGTTATAGCAGTCCTAAATACAAAATTTCAACTTTCTACGGCTTACCGTTTTTGAGTTATGCGAGATACATACGCACGTACGTTCGTACGTACGTACAGACGTCACGACGAAATTAGTCAAAATGGATTCAGGGATGGTCAAAATGGATATTTCCGTTGAAATCTCAAAACCGAAATTTTTCGCGATTACAATACTTCCTTTACTTCGTACAAGGAAGTAAAAATCTACTTAATATTGGAATATATACTATAGAGTGATCCGAAAATATGTGGACAATATTTAAAGTCCCAATCAATATTCTTAAGACAATTGTAGATAGTTTTTTGGGCTTTTGAGCGATAGTTTAACCATATATAATTATCTTAAAAATAATGATTGGGACTTCAAATTTTGTCCATATATATACTCGGGTCATAGGAAAAAATATAGTTCCAAAATGTGTCAAAATCCAATGTTATTTAAATAGAGAAAATCAAGGGTATTTTGGCACTATCAAATATTAATATTAAGCAAAATGAAAATTTTATTTCGAACCATTATAGAGGGCATTTCGGTTAAAATTCGACTTGCCCTTTTTAAAGTCCACCCTAATACGCCAATTTTTTCTTGATGACAAGTTGCAATTTCTTTTTTATTGTGAACGATACTTAAGTCAGATTTACTTAAGTGAGGGAGCATTATTAGAAATTTTGAGATAAATGAATAAAACTTAGAGCAATTTTATGACAATTGTTACAACTAACTCGAAATATCACTGATATAAAAAAATATGTATATAGGTCTAGAGGGGACAATCGCCCCCCATTGCCTTCTCCATTGGTACGCCACTGCTGACATGTTATTTGGGTTAATAATTTACATGACGTTCATTTTTTGAAATACTGGCATACTATAGTAATTAACGTATCAAGGGTGTTATAAGGACAATGACGCCTGAGGTCAACAGTGTATTTTCTGAGGGCCTCTAGTCTAAGGTGTGTACGTTGACCGAAGGCATTATTGTCCATTTAACTCCTGTGCTGCGTTCAACGTTTAATGTCCGACTATAATTTTTTAGTATTCTACGGATTATGGATCAGAAAGTTTTTTAAAAAATTACGAACTATGAATGCTTCTGTTTGTTTTTTAGGCTTTATCTCAGTATTAATATCAATTTCTTGACAACATTACCATAACAACAACTCATAACACGTTCTTGGGTGTTATTTGGTATATAACAACCCTGAAAGCAGGCAGGGTTGTTATGATAATAATAACATACCAGTCGGGCGTTAAATCCATTTTTACCACATTAAAAGCGTAGATTATAAATATTTGATACTCATAAATTCAAAATTTTATTCTCTAAATATTTTTGTCACGGTTACTTGTTTACATCAGTGCACTGTAGCGTATAGTATCAATTCATTTACAATTGAATATATTTGTTCTGTTTCTCATGGCAGTCTGTAAATAGCTAAAAATTACAAGTTTCATTTTACCTCTCTCTCGTGAATGAAACTTAAATGTAAACAATAATTTTGAACTTATTAGATGCAGATTTTAATTCTGAACTTTTAAGTATTTACACTTTTTAAATGTTGTATGAAGGAACCATGTTAATAATGTGCATTAATAAATATAAGGCCTTCAAGTTCCACTATTACTTGTTTACTTTTATTTAGGACGTTTCGTGCAAAATCCGCTCATTTTCAGCAACTATAAAATTCATGTTGAGAATTAAAAGTAAATACATATAATGTTGAAGCAGAATTACAATGTTGTAGTCAGATGGAGCATGGCCCCCCATTTCAACAATGCAACATGCAGCTAACACGGCCCATTAACAACTGCTTCAACATTATATGTATTTACTTTTAATTCTCAACATGAATTTTATAGTTGCTGAAGATGAGCGGATTTTGCTCGAAACGTCCTAAATATATTTATTAATGCATATTTACATTTTTGTTCTAAAATTAATAGTGGGGCCTAGAAACTTATTTTTTTTGAAGGCGAATAAAATAAAATAGTATTGCTGATAGATAAAGTTTATTTTTGGATAATAAAAGAATATAACTGGAAGTTTTAAATCATGGGGTTTTAAACAAAATCTTGAAGGTTGTGGCCACCGTTCTCTATGCACTGATGCAACTGATTTCTGAAGCTCCTTTCGTCTCTACGCGTTCCAACATTCGGTCTAAAAACCTCTTCAGCTGAAGCAGAATTATAGACGGTGTTTGTTAACCTCTGCATTGAGATATCCCCATAAAATAATCACATGGCGTTAGAGTTATGTGAGCAATGTCCCCTATCTCGATTTGAGGTGACATCACGTGGGCGATGGGCTTGCCCTATCTAACGTCATGTTTTTTACCTCCCGCTACTCTTTGTAAGGGAGGTATAGGGATCGTCCTCAAAATCGCATATCGAGATTTTGGTAAATGATTACGTTTTAGGGTCCGTAGAATCCAATTTTAACATTTTCACGATGATGTCTGTATATGTGTGTGTGGATCCTTCACTCTAACTCAAATACTATCATTTAGAAAATATTGGAACCTTATATTTCGAACTTTTTTTGTAATGGAAAGAGCCCATTAGATTTTAGTGAAAATCGGATAACCGGAAATGGCACTGTACTAGAAGCTCATAATAGTATTTCTTCGAAAAATACCTTTAAATATTATTTTTCCGAGATTAATGATATTATAAAAATAAAGATTATTAATATTCTATATATTTTATGGATAAATTTATAAAATTATCTATAATTCAAATCCCAGATCCAACGCATTAAACAAACAAAACGCAGTTATTCAAATATATGTAACTGACAGATAAATGTCACTATCAAAAAACTAAGCGTTTTAAAAAGAAAAAAGTAAATAGGACAATAGAAAAGGAATACAATACAGTTTCCAGCATAACTAAATATCTTGGTATGTATTTAAATTAATAAAAATTAACGATTCACAAAAATGTTTAAGCTAATCCTCACTTTTGAATTAGTGAATTCTATTCTATCCCGGTATTTAAAATTTAACCTTCATTTTATTATAGCTCCGGTGGCTCAATGGTTAGAGCAACGCCTCACGTCGTGAGTGCCCTCGGAGCTATGGGTTCGAATCCCACTAAGGCATGGATGTGTGTGAATGTGAACCCACTCTGTAATTGGGATTTAATCCTGTTGAGGGGTTTAAAAAAAGTTACTTGGTTTAGATCAGAGTATATTTTAAGAAATAAACCGTGAAAGAGTAACATTCGCTAATCCAAAAATAAGGTTTAACTTAATGTTTTTTGTGACTCGGGCTGTGTACAGCGGGAGGTATTGTGATGGCCACACCAGATTTTTATTTTATTCGCCATCAGAAAAAGGAAGTTTTTAGGCCCCACCCTGTATTTTCAATGGCCTATAAAAAAGTATACCTACTAATTAAGTAAATTTTTGTTTGTTAAAATGTTTTGCAGGTATAGCCATTACAGAACCATTTGATTAGTTGAATTTGTTTTCGCGAGGTATTGTTTTCTCTCCATCTTTTAATTATTGTTCCTCTGGGAAACGATTGAAATACAGGAACAAAATCCCCGCGTCATAAAAACTATATATTTTCTAAATTGTTTGTATTATTCAAGCGAAGGTAATTTAATCCATTCAAAACGGCTTTTTTCTTGAAAGCGACTTTTCCTTAAATATTCTCTGTATTTATCAACGTCACAAACTGAAGCAAGAATGACAAATTTATAAAAGTGTCTCGGCGAACGTCACTAAAAAGGTGTGTGACATTAATTCATAGCTATATAAATTATTCATATTTCCGTAAACTTGCCAGCAAAAATAATCAAACAAGAATCAAATGTTTACGTGTTTATAGCAAATGTAAGCTATTTTATACACATACAGAACCGAGAATACATTTTAAAAGTTATTTTTCATTTTTCTCTTTTCAATATACATTCGGTGTTGCTATCATGTGAACTCACTGCGTGGGATGTTTAAATTTAACTCAATTTTAGAACTACATGTCAAAGTCAAAGTCTAGTAAAAATAGGAATTGGCTACGAGCTCTGATTTTCTATTGGCGTTTCTATACTGCCACTAAAATGAAGTTTCTGTTGTTTGATCGTATCTTTACTTTTTATGAAAACACATTTGTCACAATACGTTCGACTTTTGTAGCTTCTGTAAACGAGTTTGAATCACATTCACTTCAAAAATAATCAGGAAAATCGTTGAGTGCACTAAATTTTGTCACAATGTAAATAGACAGACACATTTTATGAACGACAGCATGCAACATGTAGCATATGCGACATTGACATTAACGATATCTGTTTAAATTTTACAGGAGATTATCTGTTGCGTGCATATAGATTTTGCACGATTCTCATTCTATGTTTCATTACGTTTCGATATTGTTTCATATCATAGAAGAAAAAATCTAATGTGGCCAACACATGACCTCCCGTCAATTCCATGTTTGAAATAGCAATGAACTTTAAGTAAAGTATCACTTCCGGTTGATCGTTCATAAACAAAATCTAATTTGTTGTTCCAATAAATATAATACCAAATTTTGGATTATATTTTATTATGTTTTTCCTCGAAAAATTGGTTAAGAGCTCCAAATTAAGTACCACTTTATCATATAGGTATAGTCAAAATTTAATGTTGTTTCAAATTATACACGTGTTTTAAATACCAAATTTGAGAAGTTTTGGATCATGTTTTAATATATTTTTTCAAGAAAATATGTTTATAGCTTCCTGTAAAGTAGTACTTCCGGTTTATTAATTTTGAAAACATCTAATATGTCGTTCTCATTAATATAAAAGTCTTAAATACCAAATTTGAAAAGTTTTGGATTGTATCAATTGGAATATATCAATATATTTTTCACAAAAATCTGTCCAGAGCTTCAAGTAAAGTATCACTTCCGATTTATTAATTTTAGAAAAAATCTAACATGTTATTCTTATTAATATAAAAATCTTCAATACCAAATTTCGATTGTATCAATATATTTTTCACGAAAATCTGTTCAGAGCATCAAATAAAGTATTACTTCCGGTTTATCAATTGTATTTAAAATCTAATATGTTGTTCCCCTTCATATAAAAGTCGTAAATACTAAATTTGACAAGTTGTGGATTATATTTTAATATAGTTTTTCATTAAAAACTGTTATGGGCTTCAAGTAAATTATCACTTCCATTTATCCAATTTTACCCAAAATCTAATCAACTCGTAACATGAATGCAGGAAGCTTAAATACAAAAAATAGATCTATTTGGAAGTTTGTTATAAGAGTTATCGTGGACGAAAAAAACCGTCTCTCTCTCTCTCTCTGACACACACACACACACACACACACACACACACACACACACACACACACACATGCACGCACGCCCCCACGCACGCACGCACACATAGAGACACCGTAAAAATAGTAAAGCGTGTTGTGGGGACCATAATTCGTGCTCATTTACTGAAAACTCACCATCGAAATTTTGGCACGATTACATTACCTCCCTTACTTACGGTATGACGGGAGGTAAAAAGGAAAAACTGTTTTGAGCTTGAGCTACCTGTTCAGTTAATTAACTAAGTTCTAGCTAACTTAACTTTCGTAAGAAATATTCGTTTTCCGGGAATGGACTGTGTCATATTTTGAGTCAGAGCTCAACGTTTCGCCCGCAGTCATATGGGGCATCTTCAGGAGCAAGGGGGATAGTACTGTCTTAAACACGGTTACCCGACGTGTCAACCACGCTAGAGGCCGAGTTTAAGCAACAAGGAGGGAGACTCAGTTTACAAGGTTACCCGACGTGTAAACCACGCTAGAGGCCAAATAAACCAAGTGACGAAAGAAGGCCGAGAAGACAGTTATATACTAATCTAAAGATACGGTAGATGAGCAGAGCTAATGAGGACCAATGTTTGTGTTCACACTAGATTGTCAGAACACAAATGCTGTCTGCGTAATGGTATGGTATTAACATCTGCGGTCGCAGAACACCAACACAACACAGGACATAACATCTTATTTGAAAATTCCCGCATTTTAGCTCCTGTCCCTGAGTTTTACAGACGTAAATACAGGGAAACTTTAGAAATATGGAAACATCCTAATAACATCAATCGGGATGATGGCTATTTCTTGAGCCACATGTGGAAACCGGTGATTCTCGGAACACGACACGCCCAATCTACCATTACGAACTCGATTCCCATTGGTCTTCATTAGCTCTGCTCATCTACCGTATCTTTAGATTAGTGTATAACTGTCTTCTCGGCCTTCTTTCGTCACTTGGTTTATTTGGCCTCTAGCGTGGTTTACACGTCGGGTAACCTTGTAAACTGAGTCTCCCTCCTTGTTGCTTAAACTCGGCCTCTAGCGTGGTTGATACGTCGGGTAACCGTGTTTAAGACAGTACTATCCCCCTTGCTCCTGAAGATGCCCCATATGACTGCGGGCGAAACGTTGAGCTCTTACTCAAAATATGACACAGTCCATTCCCGGAAAACGAATATTTCTCATGACTCAGACTGTGGAAGCCTACGCAATTATTTACCTTTCGTAGCTTAATTTCAACTAACATAAATATTTTGTGGTATGTGCAAATTTCTACAGTCTACCTGATTTTCTTAATTTCAACAATTTTAAAGTGACTCTCGTTTCCCTCTTCAAGTTTAGATATTCCTTTATTATACTTAATCTAAAGTTCTAAAGTAAGCGGTAGATAAAAGCACGTTTTTGTGAAATTAATATTCTGGGGAGTGAAGAGTTTGCAACAAAATGTTGTGGAATTTAAATCAATTTAGTGCGTAGGCTTTGTGTGCGTGCTGTGCTGGTGCCCGTGCTAAACAAGGAAATTCTGGCTGGGTGGGTACACAGTTTTTCACTGGAGACTCACTATCGAGTTTTGGTCCGTCAGAGCGACAGTGGCGCTCCCTTAAATAAATCTGAGAAGGATGTAATTAGAATGAGCCCGAAGCGGCCATGCTTGAAGCTCCACGATTTATTTATTTAATTTGCTGAATGATCCTTGACCGGTTTGAAAACATATTATTTTCAAGCTATTTAATTTTGGCTCAAATTGCTGTAATTTTACACGACAACAATAGAATATAAAGCAGTTACAAAAAATCACTAATTTTGGAGGAATTAATTGCAATTTGATACGAACGGAAACATGGCGTTACAGTTTGCTTATTTAATAAGTTTCTTCACTTATTCTGTAATACGAGTGCTGTTTGACGGAAGCGTGACTTTTCGCTAGTAGGCATTGATATCAGAAAAACGAAAACATTTGCATATAATAATAGTAGGGGAGACCGGTGTCAATTGTAACAGGTGTCAAATGTAACAAGGGTAGATAACAGGGCCATCTTTTTGAAGTAGATTAAAACGCGCTTGCAGAGTGAAGCAGAAAGAGTCATAACTCTTTGGTATTTAGTGTAAGTACATACGCGCAAATACGCGTCTGTTTCTGACGAATGTCTGTAAATCGACAAAAAAGTAAATGGTAGTGACACACATTGTTTCTAAAACACTATAAGTGCTGTGCTCGGAAATATTTCAAGTTAAGGATCAGTTTGTGAGTTATATCTGCTTTTATTTTTCATTAAAAAACATTTCGAATTATTACCTAATAAATACAAAAAAGCAAATAATATTTTTATAGGTTAAGCGGTGTCAGTTGTAACACATGCCACGGTGTCGATTGTAACGTGTTTAATAATTAAGTACAGTATTGATCATGATAAAAATTACAAGAAAAAATCACTGCTATCAAAAACATAAAAGAAGAAGAGCAAAAAAACAAAAAACAGTTCCGAAAGTAACAGTCGCAGATTACTCTTCAGATGGCTCCGATGAGGAAACTCTCTGATATGTATTGGCCCATATTTTTTGAGCACAGGAGATTGGTTGCAGTGGCGAAAATGTAAAATCTGGACACCGGGCAAGTTAAATTGTACGAAGAAAGACCTATTTTATGTTTTCCTAAACTGCAATTTCGTTAGCGACTAAAGGCATTGGTCAAAATGGTCCATATCACCAACAGAATATATATTTTGTTTGCTTTTTAATGTTAATTGTTTCTTCTTTTATCTGTTATTTTATTTTATTACATCACTGTTAAAATTTGTTATAATTAACACTGACACCTAACTAGTGTCAATAGTAACATTTGTAATGCCTGACCAAAAATCCTTATACTTTTATATTTGTCTCATTTTCAAATGTTTAAAATTGAAAATATTCACTAAGGTGGGTAGGTTTTCATATAGGTAATTTCAAAATTTCGAAATGTAACGTTAACTCGTGAAAAATAAAAATTTAAATTTTGTAGCAATTAACACCGGTCTTCCCTACATTAAAACATAAGTATCATAAGGCAATCTGTTAACGTACGAGTCCAAGTTTGGAAAACGAGCCGCTAGACGAGTTTTACAAAGGACGAGTGCGTTAACAGGCCTTATGATGCATGTATTTTATACTATTTTTTTTATTGAGGTAATTTTACAATTAGATTTTTTTGAAAAGGACTTGTCACAAATATGACTTAGTTTTTTTTTGTCAGTTATGTTGGTAGTGCTTCCCGCTAACAATTAAAATTTCACATTTTGGCAGTTTGTGTATTGTTTGATTCTGACTGATTGTTTGCATTAAAACATTGTATCAAGCATTATATAATTATGGAAGAGGAAAAGCAATACTTACAATCTACTCCACCGGTTTATTAATGAACCACTGATTTGACATATCTTGTAATAAAGGTAAATTTATCAAATAACGAAACGGGATCGCTACTTCGTGTAGGTTATCATAAATAAAACTCTTTAAATAATGAAATACGTTAATGAACAATTTATTGATCTACACTTTTACATTTCACAATTTTGTTAACACATCCACTGCTCAGTTGCAGACATAACAGCAACAGCTGTTCTTACATTCTTCAATACAAAACATATATTGTATTTGTATATGGCACTCATGTCTAAATTATAATTAAAAATTTAATATTTGACAGTTCGTCTCGACGTGGAACTGGAAATCATGGATCGTAAAATTTTCATATTTGCTTCCAAGTAGCTACAAATTGAGTTGACAGTGTCAACATTTCAAGTAACGTTCACCATACATTTTAAAACCTGCCTGATATAACAATACAATCAGCTAAAAATTACAATATTTCCATAAAATTAAAATATAATAAATAAAACTTACCGTTTTAATTGTTTGATAAAGTAAATCTGAGCGCATTGTTTCTTGTTTAATACTTTTTTAGTTGAAAGATTTTAACTTCACAGATTCTTCTTTCTGAACTAACACAGCTATAGCTACATATTTCTCTTCTTTCTAGTCCTTTCACCTGGAAAAAAGATAAAAATTATTAATTAGAAGTAATATTTCAACATAAACAACTTACCATTTTGAGGTTATATATAATTCATCTGTCATGACTACCACCTGTAGAATACGAAAGGCGCCAAAAAAAAAGTACGTTTATAGATCTTCTAAACGTCGTGTTTTCAGTGTTAAACAGTGCTTTTATACACTAATAATAACACCGAAATAGAAAAAACATTTTACAAAATTAACCCCTAAATTTCACGTCAGTCAGTGTAATAGTGCACATTTAACAGACATGGAAATAAATCAAGTTTGCGGTTATCTAGAAATTATGGAAAGACGAGAATTTCGTGTTTTAGTTAAACATTATTATTTACGTGGTAAAGCGGTGAAAGAAACTTCGGAGAGTTACAAAAATATTACGGCGAATCTGCTCCATCACATGGAATGGTTTCCAAGTGGTATAATTCCTTTAAAACTGGTCATTGAACCACTGATGATGGTAAACGCCCAGGAACCTCACAAACGGTCACTACTAAAGATAACATTAAAAAAATTCGTGATGTATTAATGGCCGATCGACGATTGAAGGTGCGCGAGATAGCTCAAGCTGTAGGCATCTCAGTCGAATGCGTACATAATATTTTACACGACCATTTGGATATGAAAAATGTTTCGGCAAGATGGGTGCCGCGATTACTGCCAAATGCAAATTCTTGTTCAACTTTCAAGTGAATGTTTGGCCATGTTTCACCGTAATCACGTCGATTTTTTTCGCCGATATGTAACTGTTGACCAAAGATGTTATGGCGACTATTTTTTGGGATTCTAAAGATATAATCCATATTGATGCATTGGAAAGAGGTAAAACAATAACAGGTCAATATTTTGCAGATTTAAAGGAAAAACGGCCACATTTAGGACGTAAAAAAGTACTCTTTCATCACGACAATGCCCCTTCTCATTCATCCGCAATTGCGACCGCTAAATTGTTGCAATCAGGGCCGCTCTGTGGGTATAAGGTGCCATTGTGCTATGATATATTTTACCGGCCCTCCCCTCGCCCCTCATGATGTAAAATTTACAAATTAAAGTTTAAACTATATTTTTTCTTCTCCAAAAATGCTTAGATTCATTCTTGTAATCAATCGGTTAAAATAAAAATCGTTTTTTGTAATCAACAATTTTACAACAGATTTCAAAATATTTCATAAAGCATTCGATTCTTCGCAAAATGCTAGTAGGTATTCAATATTCTTGAGTTATAATCTTTATATTTATTGTTGTAATCAACATTTTCCCAGTTATTATTTCAATATAACAATGCTAGAATAATAACAAACCGATTGGTACGATAATTATTTTACTTATAACTCAAGTTAATTTGTAAGTTTTATAGTAATTTTGTCTTTACGAATAAGAGTATTTTATAAAAATTTACTATTATTTACTTTACTGTCTTAAAACGGCGCCCTCAAAGTCAGGCGCCTTGTGCGAGGCACAACCTGCCCACCCGCACGGAGCGGCCCTGGCTGCAATTAAGCTATGAATTACTTCCTCATCCACCATACTCACCAAATATGGCCCCAAGCGACTTATTTTTGTTTCCAAACTTGAAAAAATCACTCGCAGGCAAAAAATTCATATCAAATGGAATGGCTATTGCTGCAACGGAATTTTGACGAGTTGTCAGAAGAAGAATATTTTTCGGAGGGCTTAAATAAATTGGAAAGCCGTTGGACTAAGTGTGTAGCACTCGAAGGGAACTATTTTGAAAAATAGTAAGAAAAAATTTCGCTAAACATGTGTTTTATTTGGATGTCACACTTCTGTCAAACAGCGCTCGTATACTATATTTAAATGCATCCACCTCTGACCCTGACGTACACATTTTCATAATCATTTAATAAATAAATAGGAAATAAAATTATTTGCCAAGTAAAAAACTATTTTTATTTTGTAAAATAAATATTTCTCAGCAACATATACATATGTATGTACCTACATAAAAAATAGTAATGTATCAAAAGGTTAAAACATAGACATTTTTTGTATGAAATTACATTAATTATTTATAAATAACGTTTCAGTATTAAATACGTGTTCATTAGTAGAATATTTTTGTATAAAATAATTAAAAATATGAGAGTAATTATAATGACGCAGGATTTACATTAAATATAATGTACCATACAAATATTAAATGCTGATTTAAATAAAACTCTGCCCGGAAAAATGTGAATAATATTTTAATTAATTATATGAATTTTGTTTTATTAACGTAACATTATTAATATACATTTCACTTATACGAGTACATGTCTGTTTTACATTTAAAAATAAAAAAGGTCTTTACAAATAAATTTATCAAAATAACGTCTACCTATACGAGCGTAGTTATAAGGTTGTATGTCTCTTAATAATTATTTTCATAAGGCTAATATGAAGTAAATAAGAGACGCGGTTAAATATTATAAAATGGAGGTGATAACCGAGATTTTACAATCATAAGTAATATAACAAGTGATATGGACATTGCCGATTATTTTTTGACATTAATTTTAATGAGTTGTTATGGAAATGGAAATATAACGAGTGCGCAGCACGAGTTGTATTTCCTATTGCCATAACAACGATTCAAAATTATGTCAAAAAAAATAATTTGGCAATGGTCATGTCACGAGATGTATTTTG
Organism: Harpalus rubripes; assembly: GCA_963082715.1. NCBI lineage: Eukaryota > Metazoa > Arthropoda > Insecta > Coleoptera > Carabidae > Harpalus > Harpalus rubripes. The sequence continues at coordinate 18,014,087 of OY720453.1, read as the reverse complement.
TGTGAGAATTTAACAAGCAAATGATACTCAATAAAAATAGTATTTATTTATTACAACATACATAGCTACTACAAATTAAAGATTACCACAATTAAAATTTTGTACATTGAAAGTACATTGGAAGAACATCGATTGTTCACTTGATTCAGATCTCATATTGGTGGTGTTGATATTAGATCCAGAATTCACGTTAGTGGTATTGCTGCTGTTTCTGATTCTCCTTAGGATTTCTTCATGTCTTTTGGATTGCATGTTTAAATATGGCTTGAGAGAATTTGAACTAGTGTGTCCTGTTATTTTCATAAGTTCCTGTTCAGTAATTTCAGATTGGGCAAGGTGCGTAACTGCTGAAGATCGATGACTATGATTGGTAAATTTCTTGTTTTTAGTGTCTAAACCAATTTGTGTTGCAGTTTGCTGTGTCCATTTTGACATTGTATTAATACCAATGGGGCAATTCTTATACCAGCCTGCATCATGAGTTAACTTCCACTTGTGATTTGGCGTTAAAAACAGACGATCAGTTGTTATATGGTTAGGACGTTTATCCAGCATTTTATAAAATAATCGCACAGGACAAATATCTGAATTTGTTTTATTACTAATTAACCACTTACTTTCTGAACATGATTTTGATCCTCCTTGTTTCGTTTTCGTAAAGATAGGGTTATATTCTATACGACCCGTTTGGTTTCCAAAATTATCTTTTTCAATAACAAAATATTGAACCTTTGCATTAACACCTTCGTTGCCCCTCCACGCTAACTCTTTAGCTGCAATGAAATAGAATTTTTTTTGTAGGCCTTCCGGATTGTCTTCCGACCAATAGGTTTGTAACTGAAAATGTTCTTCAGGAGTGAAAGCATCAGAACTTTTTTTTCTATTATCAATATCTCGTTGAAGTTCTTTTCGTTTTGTATCTCTAACTTGACGGGCAGGTAAAAATTCCAAATCCGAAAAAGGATCTATTTTTACATTATAATCCTTGAAAAATTTTTCACATTCCAATTAAACTTAATTACATTTTCTTTATATTCTGTACCATCCTTCTTCTTCATGTTATAAGCATAATCTCTAAGCATGTTGCAAAGCTGAATACGGGTTGTACCTTCTTCTAATGTATAATTTCTTTGTTTGCAGAAATCCATAAATTGTCCCCAAGCATATTTCTTCGCCTTTTTAGTATTTTTTGGGATATTTTCTTCAATTTTGTTAGTTATCTCTATTGTAGATACATTTCCCCATCTGCAATTTTCCATTTTACACGAGTTTACACAGTTTTTCTTTCTGACGTTTAAAAAACAATTGTCAATATAGCTTTCATTTACATGACAACTAGGATTTTTATTTACAGTGAAGTATAATCGCTTATTAATTTTCACTAGTGATTACAATCGGTAAAGCTTGTCGTTCATTGGCTTAATTTGAAACAAATTCGTGATTTTATTGGTTGCCACGTATGTGCGTTAAATTCTCAACCTAATCTGTTATTTGCATATCGGCCATGTGACGTTCAGTATTAACAAAATATCTTCTAAAAATTCTATTTTCTATGGCAGCGGTGCAGCTCTTCATGACACACTTCATGATGCTGTAATTTTTTTAGAAACACTTGATTTTTATAAAAAAAAAATAACGCCCTTGGCTGTTATGACGCATATATTGGTTGAGCACGGAGTACTGTTAATATGATTTAACAGAACTAAACACGTAAGTATTAACGGGTCTATAACGACCGCCGGTCGTTATTATAACGGACGCTCGAACGATTATTGCAATGAAGAATCAAGTCCTCGGGAGTTTCTGGTGTTTCTAATAAAAATCACAGCATTATGATCAAAATACGAGCCTTTGTAGTTTTAAAATATAAAAATATATGTAATTACTCAGTATGCCGCTAGGCACAGCATAACCTTCGCACAGAAAATCTATACAGTTCCATGTTGGTGGACACGGTACAACTGTCAGCACGGTGTACAAGGCTTGATTTACATTAGCGGTACAATAACGGTACGATACTTCTTGGTTCAATGTATTTTAATGGACCCATTTACATCTACGTTCTCAGTATGTTGACGGTACGATGACGGCCCAGGGATATTTACTGATTTACCAGGGTACAGTATAGTTTTGTTTCTATTGAAAAAATATTTTATATCATAGTAACAGCGTAATATTTCCATGCAAGGGGGAGTGGAAGATTGCGTTTGAAGAGTATTGGCAGTTCAAGTTGACGTTCATGCCAAAATCAGCCAAGAGAAAGTAAACATATGCTAGTAGGTAGATGATTGACATTTGACATGTTTTTGAGTTTTTCATATTTGTCTTTTAGTTAAACAAAAATGTAGTCAAAATGAGCTAAAAAATCTGATGTGGCCAGCACATAACCTCTCGCCAGATATTTTACCTGGTTGTACGCATAAAACAAAAAATATTTTTAAATACAAATACATATATTCATGTCTCACTACAAAATAATTATTTTAATATAAATTATGTACAAAACATACATTTTCTTTATATTCAATATTCTGAATTTTCTATCTACTTTAGGTATACTCTTTTGCGTTGTTGACATTTTATTTATTTTCATAATCTTCATAATGATGTACAAATATTTTTGACAGTGACATTTATGAGTGAATTAGAAACATTTGAATTTCTTGCATTGAAGTAGTTTGATCTAAGAATTTTTACATCAAATTATTTTATATGCATTTCTTTATCTCTAAATCTATAGCAGATATAATAATGAATTTATATATATCGAATAAAGAATTTAACGTTCTTTAATATAAGTGTTTACATAAATTGTCGATAAATAATATTTAGATGATTCTTTTCTTGTAACTACTACTTCCGGTTGTCCAATTGTTACCAAAACTGACTCGACTCTTCCCATTATTGTTAGATTGAGGAATCCGTAGTTAAAAATGTCTCAAGTCTTATACTATTTGAGAAATCGTGGATCCAACATCCACACACACACACACACACACACACACACACACACACACGCACGCACGCACGCACGCACGCACACGCACGCACACACACACATACATACGGACATCATCGTAAAAATGTTATAATCAGATTCTAGGGACCTTAAAACGTGCTTATTCACTAAAATCTGGATATGCGGTTTTTAGCATGAATCCAATACCTCTCTTAGTGAGAGGTAAAAAACGTGAAATATACAATACAGATTATTACAGAAAGTGCATACAAAATAGTATCGTTTTGTAAAATTTTCTGGATTTTCTTCATTTTCTTCTTCTTCTTTGACAAGAGTAAGGACAGTTATAGCCAGGTCGGTATTTGAGAATTTTTTAAACATTGCACCACAAACTGTCATAATACATAAAAGACAAAACTATATTGTCATGGTATTTTATTATGTTCGTACCATCATGGTACCGTCTAATGTAAATGTGTCGTGTAATTGACATACCGTCACTGTACCGTTATTGTACGTCATCGGACCGTCATTGTACCGCTAATGTAAATCAAGCCTTAATATAGAAGGTGTGACAACTCATCAATTTTTGTTGACAGATTGATGTCGGAGATCAGTACCACATAACGTTTTAGAACTAACATGACAAATAAAATGACAATGACAATCTAAATGTCACAAATTTGATTTAGATATTTCGTTCGAAATTTTAAATGAAGTTGCGTAGCTGCGTGCGTTAGGTGATTGATTGTGTTTCGGACGGACAGGGTTCGATTCCGACCGATACAAATTTTTTAAATAATTTTCAAATAGCACAAAAGTGACCCCATGGCAGCTTTTAGAGCCCGTGAGGTAACGCTCAGTAAACGTTTTCAACTACATTTACAGATATATCGTCATTTTCGAAACTTGCAAATAAAAAGGGATTGGTACGCCCAGAAATGGGTAATAAGCCATGATGTTATATTTAATTATTTAAAATACGTACATCCCCAGATTCTTATTTTTGTACAGTACCTTCATTTTTAAAATACTTTTGAAAATACCATCTTTAGTGTCAAGGATTTTATTAGCTGGAGGGTACAACTTTCCGCCAGGCATTCACGTTTTGCGAAGGATGTTAAATCGGAATTGTTTTTTTATTGGATGTTACTCCTGATCTACAACCGTCAACAAAACAGTATGTTCGATATTTGTACATTTTATCGAATATTTCAGTTTAAATTGACAGATGAGTTACCTATGTGTCGGGAACATTTCCAACCTGACACGTCTGGCGGATACCAACTTCGTAAACACGGATATTTTTGATGAGTTGTTCCACCTTCTATATTTATACACCGTTATTGTCAAGGAGAAATGACGATATGTTAACATACAAAACACAACTAAACCAGAAACGTGAACATAGTAAATGAAACTGTATTAATGGCATATGCAAAGCAGTTATCAGTATCCTTTTCTCCTACGGACAAAAATTTCTATGCTAAAACTTGCTTAGAAAGTTTACAACAACATTGACATTTCAAGGTTAGTATTTTGTAATTGTGTATTGTGTAACCTCATATTAGTCTATTTTAAATACTCGTCTTTTGCAGATATGACAAATTATTTTCTTATTACGAAAATTTTGAACGCCACACGGCCGATATGTAAATAACGGGCGCTAGCGCCTCGATTTTCAAACTTCAGCCGTGTCCGTTATTTGCTTCATATCGGCTTTAATGACGTTAATAACTAAAATTTGGAGACTAAAAGGAAAAACATCTGACATGTCCCTTTAATCCAAAGTTTAGTTTATTTATCATTGTCTTGTACACTCGGTGAACCATTTTTAGATTTTAAAATTCGAAGATAGAGCTTAAAGCCGCCGGTTTCATATACTTTCAGTTACATTTACTTCTAATAAAAGAGTATATTTATGTATATCAATCAATTATTGCTCTCAAAAAATCGCTTTGCATTTAAGCAATTTATTAAATTTACTGTGGAAGTAAAATTTAATCACAGATTATTTTTTTTCTCATAAAAGTTTTTGCATTTATCGTAGCTATAGAAAAAATGCATGGTTTTTGTTTATAAAAAATCTCCCGCCTTATACAGACCGAGTCACAAAAAATATTAAGCTAATCCTTGTTATTGGATTCGCGAATTTTACTCTAATTTTGGCAGTTTATTTCTTAAAATATAGTCTAATGTAATCCAAGTAACTACCTTCTTTGATAATAAAATGAAGATTAAATTTTAAAGAGCGGCATAGAATGGAAAACACTAATTCAAAAATAAGGATTAGCTTAAACTTTTTTGTGAATAATAAATTTTTATTAATTTAAATACATACCTACATATTTACTTATGCTGGAAACTTCCTTTCCTAGCGTTGGTTTAGGTAGGAATATGAATTCTGCCCTTTGATTGGTCACAATGAAAACCTAGTTCACAAAAACGAAAAAAAATATCACCTGTCACTTGTGAATTATGAAATAAAATCTACAGAATTAAGTGATGTTCAGGTCTGGTACATTTTTACAGACAAAAATATGCATTATTGACAAAGTTTGGTTTTGCAAATTTAAATTATTTATTTAATGCATGTGAAACCGGTTTGCTCTCAAGCGCCAACTACTATTTTCTTATGTGAAATGAAGTATAGTTCTTTGACAGTGATATTTATCTGTCAGTTACATACATTTGATTTGAATAACTGCGTAACCAAGGAGTTTTTTTATTTAAAGCGTAGGCTCCTTGATTTAAATTATATATAATTTTATAAATTTATCCAAAAAATATGTAGAAAAGGTATTAATGCAAATATGTAGAAAATTTAATAATATTTAATTTTTATACTAACATTAATCTCGAAAAAATAACATTTAAAGGTATTTTGCGAAGAAAACCTATTTTGAACTTCAAGTAAAGTGCCATTTCTGGTTATCCGATTCGCACAAAAATTTAATGAGCTCTTTCCATAATAGAAAAAGGTCGAAATACAAGGTTTCAAAATTTTCTGAATGATAGTATTTGAGTTAGAGTGGAGGTTCCACACATACACACTTACACACAGACGTCATCGTGAAAATGTTGAAATTGGATTCTAGGGACCTTAAAACGTGCTCATCTACCAAAATCTCGATATGCGATTTTTATCACGATCCCTATACCTCCCTTATCACGGGTAGCGAGAGGTAAATATGCGCTGCCGAATTTTTTTTCTCCTAATACCTTTTCATACTTTTTCTATATGCTTACTTATAAAATAATTCTGTGTTTATTTAAAAAACTACTAAGTATATTATTTTCTTTATTCCTAATTAATTTAGAATATACGTAGGTGGCTAGACATTTTCAGAAAACAAATACTTCGTAATATTAAATTGGTTTCAATTTTATTATATTAATAAAATACTTTTATAATTTGCTAATTACTTTCTACAGTTTCCCAACATTTAATTGGAAAGTAGTAGAAGGCTTTATTTAAATTTGCTTTTGATAAAAAGCAAACAGAGTAAACAAGTTTCGTAAAATTTTAATTCGCAATTTCAACAAATAATTTTAATGCCAGGCGATCTCGTCTACAAACTCTATTTTTATTTATTGTATTCATAAATCCATTAACGAGAAAATTTATAATGCAGTAGTGTTTGTATAGCGTATCACGTTAAAGAGTTTAGTAAAGAAAAATAAACTTTTTATTCGTAGTACAAAATGCTCAGGAATACATGGGCGTAAGAGCGAAACCAATAAATTTATATGCAGGCTTTGTAGAGTAAAAAAGTGAAATGAATAGCAAAGAGTATTAGGGCTTAGCGCTGGTCGAAAAGGGTCTGGGCAGGGCCGGCTTCAGACTAGTGCGAACGGTGCAGACGTACCAGGCCCCACGCGACTTGTAAATAATTCTTATTTATTTACTACTGCTAAATAAATTAGTGTAGTTCAATATTTTTGTATTCTTTTTGTTACAATAAAATTTTTGATTACAATAAAGAATATTTTATTACATAAATGATAATTACCCTAAAACACTAACTAATGTAATTATAAACAATACCCCTTCAACAAATCAAAACCAGGAAATAATCAACAACATAATAATATATACTACACGATCCCATATATAAAAATCTGGTGTAGCCAACACAATACCTCCCGCTATTAACCGCCCGAGTCACAAAAAAGATTAAGCTAATCCTTATTTTTGGATTAGCGAATTTTAATCCAATTTTGGCAGTTTATTTCTTAAAATATAACCTAATTTAATCTAAGTAACTACCTTTTTTGATAACAAAATGTAGATTAAATCTTAAATACCGGGATAGAATAGAATTCACTAATCTAATAATGAGTAGCTCAAACTTTTTTGCGAATAGTTAAATTTTATTAATCTAAATACATACCTACATATTCACTTATGCTGGAAACTGTATTGCTTTATTTTCCTCTTGTTCTATTTACTTTCTTTTTTTAAAACGTTACTATTATTCATTTGAAATGATTAGTTCTTTGACTGTGACATTTATCTGTCAGTTACATACATTTGAATAACTGCGTAAAGAGTTTTGTTTGTTTAAAGCGTAGGTTTATATGTATATATATATATATATATATATATATATATATATATATATATATATATATATATGTAGTGGAGTGGAGGATTAAAACATACACACATACACACAGACATCATCGTGAAAATTGGATTCTAGGGACTTTAAAACGTGCTCATTTACCAAAATCTCGATATGCAATTTTTAGCACGATCCCTATACCTCCCTTGCCAAGGGTAGCGGGAGGTAAAAAAATCTGATGTAACCAGCACATTACCTTTCGTTAGTTCTATGTATTTTGTACAAATTTCATACAGAAAGTTTCGTGCAAAAGATTCGATTTATTTTCGTACATTACCTTCTGCAGTTGTATTTATTTTATACAAATTCCATACTGAAAGTTACTAGCAAAAGAACCTATATTTCCAGTAAAATTATAACATAAATATACTATGTCAATTGCACTTAACATTGACACCTTTCAATCAGAATTTTCTTAATATAGCAGCTGTTTACAAAGTTGCTAAGCTAGCTAATTTATGAAATGTAATTTTTTAACTATCAATTTAATATGAAATATAAAATGCAATCAAATCGTATAGAGATAAAATATTCTTTAATATTTATAGTAGCATTAAATGTAAAAAAATGATATTTAACATCGTTTTTTCAAGAAAAACTATTAAAATCTTCAAATAAGGGTACTTCTGGTGGACCAGTTATGGCCAAAATCTAACCTGCTCTTTAAATGGATGTATAAAGAAGAATATGAAAGAATTATAATTTTTGGAATTATGGTATTAGAGTTATCGCAGGCGAAAATTTTGTCACACACACATACACACACACACACTCACACTCACTCACACTCTCACACTCACTCATTCACTCACACACACGCACACACACTCACGCACACATACACACACTCACTCACGCACACATACTCACGCACACATACACACACACACTCACGCACACATACACACACACACTCACGCACACATACACACACACACGCACACATACTCACGCACACATACACACACACACTCACGCACACATACATACACACACACACACTCACACACTCACGCACACATACACACACTCACGCTCGTCGTTCAAACTTCCATGCTCGCCACACAAATTATCACTTTTACTCCTAATTACACAATATACTATTTCGTGAATTTTGTATTATATGTATAAAAATGTATTCCAGATCCCTGATGATAATACATTTGGAATCAAAAGGTAGGAATGCCTAATGCCTTGGCGGTCATTCAATCTCGATATCTCATGTAACAAAATGAAAATGGGGAGAGGTATTGTGCTAGTCATAACGGTTTGAACTCAATAAAGAGTTTTTAAAAAGGCATAATAATAACGCGGTAAAAATAAAGCCGGCCCTGGTCCTGGGTTTTATCGTCCTACCAGCCTGCAAAACGAAAACCATTTTAAATGTTAAAAATTTCATCCTGCTACATCCCACGCTGCTCTGATTTGTTATGGGCTGAACCCACGTCACTTCCCGTAAGCAACTTTCCCGCCACCTTTCAAACCACCGCATCAAATCACATTAAATCCACTCCGGATTATTTCACTCACTTAAAGCGATTATAACACGAGATTCTTTCAATTCCCCTCATAAATATTATCCTCTGCAACCCGAATCAAATATTCTCCAAATGAAAACATCCTCTTAAACTAGTCTTCTTTTTATTTCGTTTTTCACATTCAGCTCAAATGATGATAAACCTAATTCTATATTAAAGATTTTTTATTTTTTTCAACACCTACTGTGTGATTATTTACCTACTGAATTATCGCTACTAAAGAAGCACTTTAATAATGGATAATAGTACATTAAAATACAAGTTTCATAAGACTTGATTTTAGCGCACGAGCGGCTTGCAGCGAGTTTTCTAAGGGACCAGTGCGCAGAAATGTCTTATGGAACGTGTATTGTATACTATTTTTACCTCCCGCGACCCTTGGCAAGGGAGGTATAGGGATCGTGTTAAAAATCACATATCGAGATATTGGTAAATAACCACATTTTTAGGTCTGTAGAATCCAATTTTTACATTTTCACGATTATGTCTGTGTGCATGTGTGTGTAAGTGTGTGTGTGCGTGTGTGTGTGCGCGTGTGTGTGTGTGTGTGTGTGTGTGTGTGTGTGTGTGTGTGGGTGTGTGTGTTATTTATAGAACTTCAACCTCTTATATTTTGGTAACTAGAAGGAATAGGACCTATGTTCATACGACATTTTTGGCTCAAAATGACCTCAGGAATAAGCTGTTAAAGTTTGTTACACTAGTCCTGAAACACTCTGTATATGATATTTAATTTCTTTATTATTTTTTAACTCTATATCCATTTAATATGAAGTATAAAATGCATTCAAATCGTATAGAGAATAAAATATTCTTTAATATTTATAACATTAAATGTGAAAAAATGATATTTAACATCGTTTTTTCAAGAAAAACTGTTAAAATCTTCAAATGAGGGTACTTCCGGTTGACTAATTATAACCAAAATCTAATCAGCTCTTCACGTGGGTGTAACGAAGAGGAATACGAAAGAATTATAATTTTTGAAATTGTAGTATTAGAGTTATCGCATTAGAAAATTTTGTCACACACAGAGACACACACACATACACAAACACGCACACGCACACGCATATGCACACGCACACGCACACGCACACGCACACGCACACGCACACGCACACGCACACGCACACGCACACGCACACGCACACGCACACGCACACGCACACGCACACGCACACGCACACGCACACGCACACGCACACGCACACGCACACGCACACGCACACGCACACGCACACGCACACGCACACGCACACGCACACGCACACGCACACGTACACGAACACGCACACGCACAGGCACAGGCACACACACACACACACACACACACACACAAACACAAACACATACACACACACACACACACACACACACACACACACACACACACACACACACACACACAGCCATCATCGTAAAAATAGTAAAATCGTATTCTAGGGACCCTAAAAAGTGCTTATTCATCAAAAACTCACCACCGAATTGTTTGACCAAAGACAATACCTTCCTTACCTAAAGGTGACGGAAGGTAAAAAATATAAAACAATAATTTTGAGAAAACCCTAAAAATGTTTAGTGTTATAATCATCAAAAACATCACCATTATCATTATCATCTGTTTTTAGCTCAGACATTTTAGTGAAGAGATTATAAGTTTCTTTTAATTCCTCTGTGATATATGGAATAAATTTTATTTCTATTTTAAAATTTTATGAAAAAAATATACCAGATATAATAAATTCCATATTTTCAGTAAATAATGTAGTATGAAAATAATAAATACATATTTGCAAATACTCGTGCTTACATTAGAAAACAGTTATATTACATTTTGATATAAAGTATAAAAGCTTAAAAGCTATTAATAATTATACGATATATTCATAGCTTCATTCATATTCAGTATGAATAGTAATTGTTCAAGATTCATGAAACAAACTAGAGAAAAGTTTCCGGAATATTAAATTATTGTGGAATAATTTTAAATTCATCTTGCAAAATAAGTTACCGAGCCATATATCTCAATAATTCTGGGGAGCATGGTTGCGTGGTTTAATGTGGCAGGTTATGTTTCAGAATCTTCTGCGAGTACTTTGAATTTGAATTATTTTTCATTTAGAATTGTGTATTAAATCCCTGTAGTGCTCTGTCCAAGACAGATTAAAAAGTTCGTGATGACGTCTTACAAGTGCTCGTTAAGGTACAGATTATCGTTAGTACCAAAATTTAGAAATAAAAAGCAGAATAGCTTACCTAAACATAGAAAAGAAACTGAGATAGGTAATATATCTATTTATTTCTATTTATATTTTGCTGCCATAATGAAGTAATTACGTAACTCAACTGCATTTCGATTCGCAATTTTTTGTTTTAAAAGGTTGGTACAAGATGACATTTACATATTGTAACGTTTTTATTTATCTGGGTGAAGTGTAAATATAAGACAACTATTATTAATTAAAATTAAGTGTTTATTAAACTATAATGAAAGTTATTATTACTAATATTAAACAATTATTAAAAACTAATTAAGACTAAAACTATAATTAACTAGATAACACTAACACTATTTATTTAACCAATTAACACTACTATTTATTTCCACGATATTATTAATTATTTACTACGCGTTCCAATCTTAGACTGCCGGTCTGTTGCAGATTCTTGTAGACTGTTTACGCGATATACACTATATTTATATCACTATATACTTATATCATGTTCAACTGTCCGCCTACCGACCTCCACAGCGTCTATATACTCAACTGACTCAACAGCGTCTGTATATTCAACTGCTCGGACAGAAGTCACACCTTTCACCTCACTATCTGTCTATTTATGTAACTCTCTCTCTTCCACAGCCTCCGAATCACCGACTTTCCGTATGCACAATTCTTCAACACCTATGCCGAGTATTAGCTTCCACTTGCCGTTACTGTCCCCATACTCTTCAACACTACCGAGTATTCTCTTTAACAGCAATCCCGGTATACCAGTAACTTTCCGATTCGCCGTTACTGTTCTTGCACACTATAGCTTCCCAATACTCGTCAACACTACCGAGTATTTACATCCACAGCTATCCCAATATACCAGTAACTTCCCGAGTACCTACTCGACACCAACTGCATACGCTCACCACGATACTGCTTCTCAAACTCACTAACACTCTATATGAACATCTCTATGTCTCTCCATGTAACTAACTAACTATAAGTCAACCCCCCGATCACACAACTAATGTTGTGTGATCAAGGACTCAACTGTACTAACTAAACTGTCTCTCGAGCATAGCTACGTCCCTTATATACAGCTGCCATTATTTTCTAGAACAGTCTAGAATATTCGAACATATAATAACAATGAACACAAAAGGTTCAGGCGACCGGAAGTAATTAAACACGTCGCGACCAGTCTGTTTACATCGGCCGGCTACTAGCGCGATTACGTCACCGCTATAAATAGACACTCGCTTACAGTGGCGCTGACGGCGGGCGTCTCATGTTACAATATGTTCATATATTAGAATTGACAAGAACTTTCAAATAATTGAATAAATGTCAATCCAATGTAATCAACTCAACATTACACATACAAATATCTCTAAATTAACTCGGTTTAATATAGCAGTTTTTTAAAATCTGTTTCGTACTCATGCATTGAAATGTGTTGTTTCGCGTCGCCTAAACAACGTCCGAAACGTCAATTTCCCAGGTCTCCACCAGATAAGCGACCGGGAAATTTTGGAAAAAAAACACTCTTATTTCTAAAGCATTTCTTGAAGAAATATATTACTTGTAATAAAAAAGTATAGTTTGTCATATATTCTTTCGCTTAATAATAATAAAAGAAAATGGTGGAAAATTGAATGAAATTTAATTTTAAAATAATGAAGTTAGTGCATTTGGTTCACAATATTGGCAACTATTTCTGCTTGGCGGGAGTTGGCAAGACAGAGCACTTGGGAAGTCGGTAAAACATAACCAACAAACGTAATGTAAATTGTAACACAACAATAAGAAATTTAACAAGTTTATTAAGTTTAAGTTTGCCATATACTACAAGTGAAATACTTGGTAAGTAATAAATAGTTATTTAGATACCATGATTAACACTACATTACATCAAAAAAACATTAAAATAATTGGAATTTAAATTTGACACATCACAAATTAGCTACAAAGCAGTGTTATGTAATAAAGTTTTAATAAAATTATTTGTACACAAATTACTATTTATTAGTTTTATACCATTCGTACAAAAAATATTGTACAAACCACGTGCATGAACATGAACTTGGTTCCCGGAATCGTTCTATGGCAACGCTCGCAAGCTCGTGCCGCCAAACACTCCTCCGGGAACCAAGTGTTCACGCACTTGGTATGTAATAGCTATTAACATACCTAGGAATGTTATGTATATCATAACTGCCGCAGATGTCGTAGAGCGAGGATTTTAAGACATCTAAAGCTTGTTATGATTCATAACATCCGTGGTTTGTTCAATAGTTTATCGGTTTCAGAAAATTAAGACTGTATTAATAAATATGAAATTCTCTCGTTAATTCTATTTTCAGAATGCTATGGCTAACAGAATTTTTTTTTTTGATATGTCAATATGACAAATATTCAAATTATGTGCTTTATTCCTCATATTTATTATTTTAGAATAAAATAAACCATATTTAGAACGATACACTAACGTTATCTGTATGTATTAATGAAGAGCATTATACTTTCATTTTATTTTATTTTCATTTTGTAGACCGTCAGTCAGTATGGTAATAATATTACCATACAGATACAGTTATTACTTAGTTACCAGCCTACTTTTGTACATGTAAACAATTGATTAATATCTTAAAACCGGTAATTAACTATATCATGTTTTTCTCACTTGTCATTTAGAAAATTTGCCAGAGCTCGTTTTCCAAATTTTGACGCGAGCGAAATAACATAATACCCGTTCTTTAATATACTATTAATAACAATTATCTTATTAAAAAAAGAAAACAATTTATAGTATTCTCGATGCCACTGCGAAATATTTCGTTTATAGGTAGTTCATAAATATATCAATTCTTCCTAATTTGTGCTGACATCTACTACTGCATCAAAGAACGCACATGCAAATAAGACCATTATTATAACCCTTTTCAATAGTTTTTACCTCCCGTCATACCGTAGGTAAGGGAGGTAATGTAATCGTGCCAAAAATTAGATGGTGAGTTTTCATTAAATAAGCACGAATTAGGGTTCCCACAACACGTTTTTACTATTTTTACGATGATGGGAAACAACATATTAGATTTTGGCTAAAATTAATCAACCAGAAGTGATACTTTACTTGAAGCTCCGAACAGATTCTCGTGAAAAATATATTACGATATATTCCAAAACTTGTCAAATTTAGTATTTACGACTTTTATATGAAGGGAAACAACATATTAGATTTTGGATACAATTTATAAATAAATAAATTGATACAATCCAAAACTTTTTAAATTTGGTATTTAAGACTTCTATATTAATGAGAACGACATATTAGATGTTTTCTCAAATTGATAAACCGGAAGTACTACTTTACAGGAAGTTATAAACAGATTTTCTTGAAAAAATATATTAGAACATGATCCAAAACTTCTCAAATTTGGTATTTTAAACACGTGTATTGAAACAACAATAGATTTTTGAAATAGGAAATTTGGGAGCAACCTTTAAGTTTGGGGTTAAGAAAGTAGGCCATAAGTTCCGTCGTTATTTAAGACATTGGTCAACGTCGTTTATTTGTTGTGGACGTTTCGGACATTAGTTTGTCCATCCTCAGCTTTACAGAGAAAAAAACAACAGTGTTACAAAAAATAAAATAAATAAATATATCATCACGACATATTACCCATTGCTGGGTGTGCCAGTCTGCTTTGTACACAGATATCGGTAATGATGATGACATAAATAAAAATACATAAATAAATTTCAACTTACCCAAATATTGTAAATACAATATAATATAATTATGGTAAACTGACTAGCATTATATTATATTGTATTTAAAATATTTGGGTAACTTGAAATTTATTTATGTATTTTTATTTTTTGTAACACTGTGTTGTTTTTTTTCCTGTAAAGCTAAGGATGGACAAATTAATGTCCGAAACGACCACAACAAATAAACAACGTTGACTAATGTCTTAAATAAATACGGAACTTATGGCCTACTTTCTTAACCCCAAACAATAGATTTTGACAATACCTATATGATAAACCGGAAGACGTACTTAATTTAACGAACGATCAACCGGAAGTGATACTTTACTTAAAGTTAATTGCTATTTCAAACATGGAATTGACGGGAGGTCATGTGTTGGCCACATCAGACTTTTTATTATTATTTTATTGATAAATAATGTAAATTAACACCAGACATAAAAATGCTAAAATACAGGCCAATGTATACGAACTTAATTCCAAATTAGTTTCTGAACAGAGTTATGACATACGTCGCCTTATGAAGAGATTCTAATATCTATGCAGTGGCGTACTTAGGGCGGGGCAAACAGGGCAGGTGCCCTGGGCGCCAGAACCAAGGGGGCGCCGTATGTAACTTGGGTGCCAGAATTTGAAGTGTTAAAACTGTTGATTACTGTGGGTATTGACATTTTTCGGAACTGTTGAAGCTCTCTATCTGTTTTTTCATCGTCTACGCAACGCTGGGAAATACTCAAAAACGCTGTGCCCATAGTTATTAAATCTAAGTCTAAAACAATATGCAGTGCAAAAGTGGAAGCTGTGAAGCCCATAAACAACTACCTTGACGGCATACTCCAAGTGAAACAAGAAGTGATGTTACGCAATTGTACAACCATATGTTGACACTCGATTTTCTGACTCTACTTGAATTTTGGACGAGAGTACTCATTCCTATTAATAGAGTTCAAAAAAGACTGCAAAATATAAATATGATGCCGCCTTAGATTTGGAAGGTTTAAGAGATTATTTTCGCAATGAAAGAGAAACTTGACTGAAGCTCTGGAAATTGGACTTAGTTTCTGTCAAAACTGGGATGTTGAAACCGAAAAACGTCAATCTTCGAATAGCCATGCAAATAATGTTGACTATTGCAGTTTCCATCGCTAGCTGTGAAAGATCTTTCAACAAATCAAAATTGATCTTAAATTATCTGAGAGTCTCCATGGGTCAAGATCGATTAAGTGATCTTGCTTTGATGAGCGTTGAAAGAGAAGAAACTGAAAAGGCCGATTTCGAGCACGTTATTAATGCCATTTTTTGATCGTAATGACCACCGGAATATATAGTATAAGTTTGTCGGTCGAGTCGCGGAACACCCGTATATTGAAAAGTATTTTGGTTATTGTGCTGATTCATTCATGGTTAAGTTACTTAATAATATTTATATGGATATTTCAACAACAATACAGATGCCACATATCTCGCTACACTAAAGCGAGAGAGAAGTAAATCTTGATTTTACATTGTTGACAGGGGGCGCAATTACGACCCTTGCCCTGGGCACCATTTCACTTAGGTACGCCGCTGTATCTATGTGGCAAAAAGCAACTACTTCAATTAGGTATGTCACCAAGAATCATACACTTTTTATTTTAATGCCATTCTTACGTAGACAATACTATAACTTTCTTTTCTTATACTGAAATCATCAGACAAAGCATATAAAGTAGATTTTAAAAAGGTTCTTACATCTACAAGTATATTTGTCTTTTCAAAAATATATTTCATTGTAAAACTAGGATTTGAAGTCGTTATTTTTCTTTATTTGATTCTCGAACGACCATTATTTTTAGTGTAATAACCTTGCAGTAATAACAGTGGATACCTAGCTACTATATCTTAAGCGTATATAGCACGTTGAAGGGTTACGGATAATGTCTGTGTGTTTTAATGAATCCTGCGAAAATATTTATGAACTTAATTACACTTCTAACTCATCCTGCATAATATCTCTGGCTCATAGTGGCTTTGCAAAAGACTCTGCGCGTGTAAAATAAAAGTTATTTATTATATTGAACACGTTAATAAAACAAACAGCGTGATGAGATTCATTGGGAGCTTGTTTACCAAAACCTCGCGGCGGAATTTATGAAACCTCTTTTAAAATCTGTCCTGTTGGAGTTTAAATATGAATGTTGATAATGGAATGAATGGGTGAGTGGTTAAGGCGAGAATATTTAATTTTAATTACACGGTCTGAATTCGGTCCAACGCGGCCTGAATTTTTTCCGCATTATAGGGGACCTTTATGTATGTCACATGGAAATTCAAATCGCCACATCCAAATGTACTTCGGCAGTCCCGACCCGACTCCCGACCGTAACGGGAAAACATTGTAAGTGAATTTTATTAACACTTTCATACAGATCATCCACTCCCGCTTTTTAATATCTCCGTTTATGTCATAAACTTATTCATTTTTGTTATTACGTACGTTAGTACTCGTAACAGGTAAAGCCGTTTTAAAGTTATATTAATATAGCAAAATTTTTGAAAAATTAAACTTGGCTCAGTACAACCAAGAATGGATAAGACGATGTGATGAGATACTGGATATCTATTTTTTTATGGACCATAGGAAATACGAGGTAAAATTCTCATATGGCTGTAATTTCTGCGCCCTGTTAGTTTTAGAACGAAAATAGGTTCTTGTTTATGATATACACGTAAAATAAAATATCCTTCTTGACGCTGTTTACTTTTACAGAGTACCATGCAAGACAAAACATACAATAGGGCAGTTGCAAGAATTTTTACATGCCTTCTAAGTATTAAATTTAAAAAGATATTATTTAAATAGCCTCAAATTTGATAATATCACCAAATATCAATTGAATATTTAAAATTAATTTTTGAAATTTGGATATTTTGAAAAAGTCACGTGATCTGAAACAGAATGTGACGTCACAACACATACATCTTCATCGGCTCCAATTGATCCCTTATAGTGTCAATTCTTTGTGTTTTGTTACAAGTGTAATGGCTGGTTTATAATGAATTTCATTTATAAATTTAGATTTAAAATTTACGATTTACCTTGTTGGTTTATAGTAAATTTAAAGATATGAAATATGCCCAATCAATTTATATTAGGTCACGTGGTTTGACACAAATGGGATGACAGTTATATGATATTTAGCACTTTTATCACAATCAATCTGTATTGTTCTACAGATAATAGCTGTATTCTTTTTGGACAAAATCTTAGCTCATCTCAGATCACTTCAGATAAACCTAGGAAATCGTTGTTCTTTCTGACACAACTGATTTGAGTTGTTCTGAGTAAACTCACTTCCCCCCTTTCCGATGCTACACTACCAGTTTACAAAACTCAAAATGATTTGAAACACTCAGTTTGCATTTTAAGGTTATATAATTCAACAAAATTTATATTCACATATACAGATATAAATACAAGTAATATATTTTCAACATTATCCATTTTTATTTATAAACAGTATCATAGATCAGAAAAATATCAATAAATTTGGCAGCTGTTACAGAAAATGCTCTCGGTAAAGTAGGAAATGATAAAATGGAATAAAACTTGTTCTTTTTGTAAAATCACCACTCACTTTAGCTCAACTCAGTTATGTACTGATCTGAGATACAATTGGGTCAAAAAGAATACAGCTAATATTAATAATATATCCATATTTTCAGAATTCATTTTACAAATCAAAATTAAAATGTTTCAACTGTCACTTGAAACTGTCATTCTCCCCAATCAAAGTCATTGTTTGAAATACTGTGAAATAATTGGACGCATTTACAAATTTACATTTAGAATATAAAATATGGTGATATTTTAAATGTAATTTCTAAATCAAAAATTTCTTAAATTCATCATGAACCAGTAAAGGCAGATATGTATAATTTATATTTATAAATGTAAATTCGTAAATCTAAAGTTGTAAATTAAATCCATCATAAAGTAGCTATTATGATAAATTTATTGTCAAAGTTGTCAAACAAGTGTCAAATTTTTGAGTTTGGTTCGTGTTAGATAATACAAAATTCAATATAAAATGAGTAATTTTCAGTATCATATTGTTCTTGCAAAAATGCTGCTAGGAACAAACCTACTATTGAATTTATAAATATGCCAAAAGATGCGAAGGAAAGAAAATTGTGGATGGAAGCAGTAGGTCGAAGAGCTGATGGTTGGATTTTTACATTTTATTTTACCTTAACTCTTTAACACACTTTATTTCGGCAACAGTAAAATAGTCGTTTTCTGACATAAATTCAGCCATCATCCAGCTTTCGATTTTTGGTAAACTGTCCGACTTAGCTTGAGTGTATTATGTATTAGCCATTATTATTAATTTATAATGGAAAATGTCAGCGTCAAATGTCAAATTAGAAGTTTGTTATTAACATGTGACAAACTATCGCATGCGCATGTCATTTTGATAACAACAATATCACTTTGACAAGACCAATGTTTTGACTTATTTTGATTTTGAACTGCTAAAACGTTAGTATTATACAATTTTCAGGCAGTAAAACACATGAAATTAAAAATAATAACTTCTCAACAGATCAAAATTTAAATAAGTCAAAACATTGGTCTTGTCAAAGTGACATTGTTCTTATCAAAATGACAAGCGCACACAAATCAGCTGATTCCAAGCACTTCAAGGTCGCTCGAGTCACGTGTCTGCTCGCGCTCTATAGCCACTCGAACCCTATGGGCTTTCGTGACTATTACCTGGCAACAAGTTTTCGAAAAATCTGTCAAATTTTTTTAAATTTATTCTCACTCTCTTGTTATATTATTAAATTGGAAATTCTACCATTGTATTTTATATAAATAATTAAATAAATAAATATATAATCACGGCATATTAACTATTGGTGGGTGTGACAATCTGCTTTGTATACATGGATCACTTTTGTGCCATTTAAAAATAAAAATTTGAAATATTGTCAATTGGGATCGCGACCAGACACTCAGGCATATGGCCACGAGACCCCATTTTCTATGGTTCATAAAAATAGTAGATACCTGGTATGTATTATTTATGACGATTGTTATAGCTCGTGCCAAACGTCATGATCTGTTGCGCAGAAAGCAAAACTCTTTCTTTCTCTTTCTCTCTCTCCTATTGCCTGACCTTTTCTATCTGTCTCTTTTCTTGATCTGCGCATTTCATAGCTCATGACATTTGGCATTAGCTCTATTCATATAAAATAGGCTCATTAACATGATAGATCCTAATTCCGATATTGAACCAGGGTTCATATCAGTTACGGCTGGTAATTCGAAAGAGATACATAAACGAATGGAATGGATATTTTTGAAATGTTTGAAACAGCATGTGTAAGGGTTTTTTCATCGATATTTGTAGTGCATTACAGATGAATGTTGAATTACATTGTATAGGTATGCTTAGGTGTTCGCTAGTATTAAAGTGTTTTATGAGAGTAAAAATAACTAAAAATGAAAATAAAAAAATACTTTGATGTTTATTTTTAATTTCCTTTTTACTTTGACATACAGCGAAATTGCAAAAAAAATTATGACGCATTTATAATATTCATTCAAAAAGTATTTTGAAATAAATTTATTTATAACTTTTCAATGTAGAATTTCAAACTAAATTAAAAATAACACCAACACTCATTTATTAAATGGATTGTTTTTAAAATTCTGATTGATACAATGCATTTCCTTAAATATCCTTTAGTTGCACTAGATGCCAACTGTTCTTTTTTAACCTACTTTTTATAAACAATATATAAAAGTATATATATTGGAGTACGCTCCGCGCGGTCGAAATCCACGCGGTCGAAATCCCATGCGGTCGAAATTCCACGCGGTCAAAATTCCACGCGGTCGAAATCCACGCGGTCGAAATCCCGCGCGGTTGAAATGTACCCCCACCACTTTGTCAGTTCTGCCGAAATACAAATATTTCCACGCCGTCGAATCCCACCCGGTCGAAATGTACCTCCACCACTTTTGTATCGTGTAACATTTCGACCGGATGGTATTCGACGGCGTGGAAATATTTGTATTTCGGCAGAACGGACAAAGTGGTGGGGGTACATTTCGACCGCGTGGGATTTCGACCGCGTGGAGTTTCGACCGCGTGGAATTTCGACCGCGTGGGATTTCGACCGCGTGGGATTTCGACCGCGTGGATTTCGACCGCGCGGAACGTACTCATTTGTATCGTGTAACATTTCGACCGGGTGGAATTCGACGGCGTGGAAATATTTGTATTTTGGCAGAACGGACAAAGTGGTGGGGGTACATTTCGGCCGCGCGGGATTTCGACCGCGTGGATTTCGACCGCGTGGAATTTCGACCGCATGGGATTTCGACCGCGTGGATTTCGACCGCGCGGGATGCTTCGTATATATTGCAAAGTTTTTAATTTATTTGGGTGAAGTGTAAATATTAGACAATTTTTAAACTATAATGAAAGTTACTACTACTAATATTAAATACTTATTAAAAACTAATTAAGACTAAAACTATAATTAACTAGATAACACTAACACTAACACTATTTGTTTAACCAATTAACACTACTATTTATTTCCACGATATTACAAATTATTTATTTTCCTACGCGTTCCAATCTTAGACTGCCGGTCTGTTGTAGACTGTTGTAGACTGTTTGCGCGATATTTAGATCCCTATATTTATATCATGTTCAACTGTCCGCCTATCGAGCTCCACAGCGTCCATATACTCAACTGACTCAACAGCGTCTGTATATTCAACTGATCGGATATATATATATATATATATATATATATATATATATATATATATATATATATATATATATATATATATATATATAATCATTTTATATCATGTATTAAAAATATTTCAAAATGAGATAGCTTGAAATATGAAATTTTATATGTATATAAATATTATAAAATTAAAATGAATACTTCATAATATAGGCTGTTATTTAAGTAAGCGCACAACGCTTAACCGATTATAAAACTAACCAGACAGATAGTACACCTGGCAATAATTTTTATTTCATGTTTTCTAAGAACGAAAGCCACTTAAAATTGACCAATTATGTAATGTTTCAAAAAAAATTAAAAAGTGTTGATTTACAAAATTGACGTGTTGTTTTTACATTGGCGTATAATGGGGTCCTACCAAATATGTATATAGGGTGGTGACTTGGACGACGCAGAATACGAAAATTATAATAACATTTTTACAAAAATTATTGGTGCCATGGAATAAAAGTTTTAACAAAAACGCAAGCATCTGTCACAGATTCTTGACGTTTATACTTATTTACAAAACGAGAAAAATGAAAACACCTTTATTGTAGTTGATGACAACAATGGAATTGATGATTACAATAATGTAAGTTGACGAGAATGAAATTTAAGATTTCTTTAAGAAGTGACTATGAATTCGACCCTTAACTTATTTAAATTAAAAGACAAAATGTATTGGGGAAAAGGATTTTTATTTTACTATCACAAACATATGAATTTATAATATACAATAATATATCACAAACCACCATTAAACAATACCCCAATCAGTTGTAAAATAATTGATGCCATGGATCAAAAATTTAAATAAAAGCGCAAACATCTGTCTTAGATTCTTCACGTTTAAACCTTAAAGAAATCTTAAATTTCGTTCTCGTTAAACTACATTGTTGTAATCAACTATTATATTATTGTCGTCGACTATGATAAAAGTGTTTTCATTATCCTCGTTTTGAAAATGAGTTTAAACGTCAGGAATCTATGATAAATATTTGTGTTTTTGTTTAAATTTTTGATCCATGGCATCAATGATTTTTGCAAAAATGTTATTGTTTTCGACCATTTTTACGGTTCTGCAAATTGAAAACTTATAAACAATAGCATATTCGGATGCATTATTTCTTTCTGTGGCGAAAACCTAAATACAATTTTGCTCTACAATAATTGGAGTAGAATAAACTAAACGCTTTAAATATCCCCAAGCAAAGAAGTCCAAAGGCATTAAGTCAGGAGACCAGGGAGGTCATGCTATTGTTTTTACTGTTAATCACGGCAAACTTGATTGCATGTATAGTAACTTGTAGGTGATATCTTTGAAACGGTTAGTTTGCGGACGCATGTTTATAAATTTTTTTCTCTTATTTTGGTCTATACTATACGCTCTTAAAATTTCCGAACACTTTGACACAATTTAATTTCTGTATTTATCGTATTTTCTAGGTTTTAAATTTTAATATTTAAAATCAAATAATTTGGTTTTTGTGATTTGACATTGAATTTAACGTTTCAATATCAAATTTAGAAGACATTCGTTTATGTTTTCATTCTAAACTAGGGCTCGTAGCGGACAACTACGGTGAACCAAAGATGCCGCATACGTCATCGTATTGCGGGCGATTTAACTAACGACAAATTTATTATGATTAGTACAAAAAAATACGCTATATTTTATTACTTTTATTACAGTAATAGTAATATTGAATGTATAGTATTGCAGTAATGTGGAAAAATCATTACATTTCAACATGACTAAACTCTCTCATTGCATGCATATAAATATTTACAAAACAATAATTAGTCATTTTTGTGCAACACGTTCATATAATAAAATTGGTTCAAACAATTATTTACCTTCATTTCATTATTATTCGACACGACAAATAAATACCATAAATTTTAAATCCAGATATTCATTTATTAACCTATGTAAAAAGTTATTGTGTGAAAATCTCATTTTTCATTATAACTATTTGCAAATACATGTTTTCATTTAAAATTACATTTGTAACGAGTTTGCATTTTACGAGACTTGCGGCATAAATACGATTTACAAAGTAGAACATATTTACGGAATTTCGATTAAATCCGAAAGAGTTCTAGGAAAATCCGTGCAATATAAAAAGAAGAGCATCATCTCTGAGTCATAAGCAAGTACTTAAACAAAACTTCTGGCTTTCTGAAGCGGATTTTTATTTCTCGTTCCTCGTGTAATAAAGCTGTAATATTATCAGAACTTTGGTGTACTTCCGTCGCGGACATGTAGCGAAAATTTATTGAGTTAACAACAACTGATATCGATTGAACTATAATCTTGAACTCGCAAAGTTCAGAGCCGTGAAATAAATCTCGAGGCACAAAAAATACGCAGGTATAAGTCACAATCGCCAGATATGAGCAAAAATGTAAATTGGGAGATTTGTACACACCTATAGCAGGAAGCAGGCGGGCAGGAGGAAACCATTCTTTCTATATGATGAATGTTCTCAATCCAAGACCTCTAAAACAAAAACCACTACACTTAAAAACATGCCATACTTGTTTTCTTTGTAAATGGAATGCTTCTACATAAATCATACGGCATATGTTCGAAAAAATGTAAAAAATATAATGTTTGTGGTTTGTACTTGTCAGATTAATTACCTACAATAATATAGGAATAGATATTCTTCGTATAACCAGTGTAATAAACTGAAAAATTCTGATGTGGCCAGCACATTAACTTCCGCCAGTTCTATGTATTTTGTATAAATGTCATACAGAAAGTTCTTTGTAAAAGATTCTATTTCTTGTACATTACCTTAAGGCAGTTGATGTATATTATACAAATTCCATGCAGAAAATTTCTAAAAGATATGTAATATAGCAGCTGTGTCTAGAGTTATAGCATAGCTGACATATATATATATATATATATATATATATATATATATATATATATATATATATATATATATATATATATATATATATAGGATGTAATACTAAGTTGTTACACTCGAAAATGGTAGATAGAACTCATTAAAACAAACAACTTTTCTTAGCTTAAATTTTTGATTTGGAGCCCCAGTTAATAGTTATTGGCGTTCTCTTGTTTTCGAAAAATCGTCATAACTCCCTTATTGTAAGGAATATTTAAAAAATACAAAAACTTTCAGCATTTGCTTTCGGTTCTCTAAAACACTTGTATTTACAATTATTTTCTATTTCATCAAATAACAAAATGGCGACCAATCAAAAATTTCAAAACAAGATATTTTGAAAACCACCCTATCGATTTTCGAAAATAAAACATTTTTAAAATCCATAAACTTTCTATTACAATATTTGTCTGAAACTATTTTATAAGCTCTCGTGCGATAAAAGTCAAATTGCTCTAATTTTTGAGGGCGGATAAACATGTTTATGATTCCAAAATAAAATAAAAAGAATATAAATTATAAAAAATTAAGAGATGACATTATCAAAAACGGAACTTCCAATACCCAAGTGTCGCTGCAACATATGTTTATGTACACTTACTAAATGTGCCCTGTACCCCTTGTTTACAATTGAGCCTTTTACTATATCTACAGAAATATCACTGAGATATTTTATAAAAAGTTTATGTACATAATAAAAAAACAAATCTGAATTTTAGAACATTTTGATGATTGGTAGAGGACAATAGACCTATCACTATAGAAAAATTGTAAATAAAAATTACCTTTGCAACATTAATTCTAAAATATTGAGCGGTGTTCCGAATCTAAATTTCAAAATTTCATTTTCCAAATTTTAAAAAAATTGAGCTCCGGTAGAAAAGACTTTACACAATTAAAAAACTCAAAATAAATATTCGTTTTAAAACTGCGAAAGGCAAGTTTTAATAGCTATTCCAAAACCAATATCCAAAATTTTGAAATTTCGGCCCACCCTAATATGTATATACCGGGTGTCTACTTTATTTTCTGAACATAGAAAATTCATTGTTTTAATTTTAATTTGGCAATATCTCTTTACCTATTAGTTTTAGAAAAAAAGTGTAATGAAGAAAAATGTTCAGAATGAAAAAGTGCATCGATGAGTACCAAGTTAGTTGTTTAATTGTTTTTTTTTTAGTAGTTCAGTACAGTTCAGTAGGTGGTAAGATCAGTTCATTTTCCTCCTAAAAAGAAAGCGCCTTATATGACATTTATATAAAATACATAGAACTGACGGAAGGTAATTTGCTGGCCACATTAGATTTTTTATATTATTCTTTGTAACAAAAATAATAAATACGTATTTTGTGTTTGCTCGTCCAATGATAGCATTGATTTGTAAAAATTATACATTTTTCGATGAGACATTTTTCGTTTTAACTGATAATTAATAATCAGTTCTACAAAGGATGAAACCAGGCCTGAAATATTGATTTGAAATGTACAATTTATTCGTTAGCAAATTTTTGATTTTATAACTAACTGATTACGTTAATCTAAAGCTAATGGCGAGTTTAAGATGAAAGTGATAAAAAAATATTTTTATTATATTTATGACGCGCAACTTTGTTTTACAGAGTAATTTTTCTCGAGAACTAAGAGAAAGTAAATATTTTCATATGACACAATGTTATGATTATGAATCTTTTTCTTAAGGACGCTACTTAGTATCCTTGTAAAAAGGGTATTACAACACTTATCCGTTTACATAACCTAGATTCAATCTCATCAGTTGCATTTTTCTCCAGAATAAAAATTAAAAGTACCTCACACAGCAATTTTTAATTCAGAAATAGGGAAATTCCATTGAATTATGAGTTTGAAGTTCGTGTAAATCGACAATTATACTTTTCTAAATAAAATTTACGATAGCTCAAATATTAGGTATTAATGTGTTTACTCATTTGGAAAGAACATTAATGAAATTTATTGTACAATAGTATCACTTTTCGCTGCCATGATAACTCAATTGTGGTCAAAAAATAAATTAACATACGCTTTCCATTTCAATTCATGCAAATGCTGCAAATGGGTCAATTAAAAATTGATGTACATTCGCTCTTTCAATAACAGTACTAGATAATTCTCTGTAAGAATTTTAATGATACATAAACATTTATTTTCAGAAAATGTTTACACTATTACACTAATAAACAAATAGTTCTAAATTGAGAACATGTTACATTTACAGAGTGATAAAAAAATAATTGATTTAGTTGGCAATAAAAATATTTATCCAACACTGTCTCACAATATACTTGTTACTATGGTTGTTTGAAATAACTAATGTACACCATTAGTCACTCCGTGAGAGAATATTTTAGAAGTCACGGAGGAATTATTACTGATTTTTGTGTTTTTTTTTAATATAAATTAGAAGCAATTTTACAAAATTATTTTATTATTGAAATAATTTAACATTATAAAACTTATTTATTTAAATTAATATTAACTTTTATGCTAAAATATCTTTACACAATGACAGATGTCATGTACGGCTGATGAGATGTGTAACACGAGGGGGGTGCCGAGTAAAATGATGCTGAAGAGGATGATGATACTAATACTTCTGATTACTGTTGATTAGGAAGAAACACACATACACTTACATTTTATACTGATGAACACTACGGACATGAACAAATACTTGTGTTTTAAAAACCAATTACTTTATTTACATTTAAACTAATACAACTATAACTAACACAACTAATAAGTTACATTCTGTAATCCAGCAGGCGGGCGTCGCCCCAAAACTAAAAGACACTACATGTCCGAAAACAAGACACGTCTGCCCGACGCGATAATCTAATTTCAACTCTTACATGTTAACTCTCACGAGTATCAAATCCTACTCTCTTTAAAAACAAAACGCTATCTTCAGGACAGGATTATCTTAGGGGTACGAGGTGCATACGGCATTCAAAGTCACGCACGTATAGTTAATAATTTCCAGGCTTAATTATCAACAAATAAATGTCGTGACTATCATAATACGAAAAGAATTTCTAAACTGAATTTTGACATTTATAACTTGAACAGATAAACAGAGTTAAAATATGATTATCGAAACTATAATTTAGAAGAGTTTATACCCTCGTCTTATTACAGATGAAACGAAAACGAGAAACGAATTAGTGGTTACTTGCTTCTGAATTAAATTCAAAGATGCTGCTTGTACTTCTAAGTGAATACATTTTAAAGGAAGGTCCTCATTTTCACCCATTTTAATGTATTTTTCTTTCAAATAATTCCCAATGACAGACAATAATAATTACAGGATTTTTTTTTCAATAAAAATATAATAAAACCATAACAACCATTCATGGCTGCTTTGTAATTTAAAATACTACATCAGTTGACTTGATGATTGAAAACAAAAATGATTTAAGAAGTTTTTAAAAAAGTGTTGGATAAAACGTTGTATTACACTCGTGTGGAATGCCTATTAGTCACTAAAGAAGATTAGCCACTCGCCGTGCGGGCTACATGGCTAAACCTTTTCTTTCGTGAATAATATGATACATTCCACACTTATATAATAAATAACTATTACTTGAAATTGGTAATACTGATACAGAAATTTATAGTATGTTCCGTAGCGCAATCGGGTCGATCAGGTTTTCGGTTTTGTGTTCCGTAAGTGTTATTGGCAATAAATGTAATAAAATGTTCAATTTCGTTGCGACGCTATCATTCATTTGGTTAATTTTTATCTTTGTTAAATTGTGTCAATTTTAAATGTCATATGAGTCAATGTCAATCTGTCCCGAAATACATGAAAATATTCAGGAACCATGGTGTACCTGAAATCAAGATACTGTTTTTTTTTTTTTGTTGACTTACGGAACATTGTATTAATTTCTGTCACACTTGACACTGTTAACAGTAACATTTGAAAATTTTAAATTGACTATACTCCGTTCGCTGAAACAAGAGAATGAAGAAAGGGACAAGTCATTCTATTTGTCAAAAGAGAATAATTTTGGAGCAGAACAAATAAAATGACTTGTTTTTGTTCAAGAATTAGTTCCACATTCTCTCGTTGCAATTTCGGATAGTGAACATACATTTTTTTTTATTAAAATGGTCGTTGTTTCCTTTATCCACATCTTTTTATTTCTTTTAATAGGCACAGAGCAATAATCAAAGGTATGTCAATTATTCGAAATCCTATTTGATGTCAGGCCGCTGTTCTGATAACCTAAAATAAAAATAAATATATCTTCACGGCATATTACCCATTGCTGGGTGTGCCAATCTGCTTTGTACGCAGATATCGGTAATGATGATGACATATTTGTACCGTGCGGGCGTTTACCAGGCGTCACCGCACGGGCACTCATTGCTGGTGTGGAGAGTGCACCACAGGGGTCATTTTTGTGCCATTTAAAATTCGAAATATTTGGCGTCGGTCGGGATCGAACCCGGTTCCCCAGATTCAACCTATAACCTATGTGTACTTATTGTATAAATGACATATGAAATAGTATTTACACTTTTCCCTGGTGTTGTGTAAACTGTGGAATAAATAGATCCCCAGAAGTATTGCCATCTAAAAAAGTTATTTTTGATGAATATCTATAAACAAACTATTGATGTATTTGACTAATGATTTCAATTGTTTCATTTTCACAGTCATTGTTTTTATCCTATAAATTGAATAACTGTTTCATATTTTTGCTGTTTCACACAAATAAATATGGACAAATGTGGTCCTGTATTAAAAAAAAAAAGTTGCAAATAATTTGTCATATGAAAATATTACAAGACTTTTTAATCCACCAATCCCGGAAGGATATCTTGAGGTGTGATGATATTATTACAAAATAAAACTGGTTGCTAGGTTTTGAAAATACTACTAGTGAGTTACAAAATTTGTTTGACTTACTGTAATTTTGACACTTTAGAGTTGACTTTTCTCTGTCAACAAATTTAGGTTAGCGAAGGTGTCATCACTTTATGATCCACAAGATTTCTATCCGGAAAACGTTCCGAATAGACTCTTGCTGCCTCTTTGGCGTTACGTCCACATTCTCCGAAAATTATAATCATTTCTAAGTAATCAGCGGCTGAATACTTGGTAAGAATTTGCCTTTTTTTATTAGCCTTGTTAAATTTAATTTGACACTGATATATTTCGAAAACTACAGTCGCCCACACATTTTAAAGAAGATTTGATTTGTATAAAACCCTAGTAACGTAAAATTACGGCAAACACACGTTAAAGGTGTAGGTCTCTGATTGGTCAATTTTAAGACATCTTTTCTCGAATATCTTTTAAGCTAGATTTTTTTTTTCTTCAAAATTACATATCCGAGTGCAGTCTCGTGTTTCCTCATTCGCTCTGGAGCGGACAGCAACATATTAGATTTTGGCTAAAATTAATTAACCAGAAGTGATACTTTACTTGAAGCTCTGAACAGATTCTCGTGAAAAATACTCGTATATTATAAGAAGGGGAATAACATATTTGATTTTGGATACAATTGATAAACCGGAAGTGATACATTATTTGAAGCCCCGAACAGATTTACGTGAAAAATAAATTGATACGATCCAAAACTTTTAAAATTTGGTATTTAAGACTTTTATATTAATGAGAACGACATATTAGATATTTTTTAAAATTGATAAACCGAAAGTACTACTGTACGGGAAGCTGTAAACAGATTTTCTTGAAAAAATATATAAAAACATGATCCAAAACTTTTCAAATTTGGTATTTAAAATAATGAATATAAATGAATATGAATATATCATCTCGGCATATTACCTATTGCTGGGTGTGCCAATCTGCTTTGTACGCAGATATCGGTAATATTTGTACCGTGTGGGCGTTTACCAAGCGCCACCTCACGGGCACTCATTGCTGGCGTGGAGAGTGCACCACAGGGGTCAATTTTGTGCCATTTAAAATTCGAAATATTTGGCGT
Source organism: Harpalus rubripes (assembly GCA_963082715.1). Classification (NCBI taxonomy): domain Eukaryota; kingdom Metazoa; phylum Arthropoda; class Insecta; order Coleoptera; family Carabidae; genus Harpalus; species Harpalus rubripes. The sequence goes on along the minus strand of OY720453.1, from coordinate 17,983,263 downwards.
CGGTCGGGATCGAACCCGGTTCCCCAGATTCGCGACCAGACACTCAGGCACGCGGCCACGAGACCCCATTTAAAACAGGTGCATAATTTTAAACAACATTAGACTTTGACTATACCTATATGATAAACTGGAAGTGGTCCTTAATTTGGAGCTCTTAACAGATTTTCGAGGAAAAACATAATAAAATATAATCAAAAATTTGGTTTTACAGACTTTTCTATTTATGGGAACAACAAATTAGATTTGTTTACGAACGATCAACCGGAAGTGATAGGTACTTTACTTGCTATTTCAAACATGGACTTGGCGGGAGGTCATGTGTTGGTCACATCAGATTTTTTTCATCTTTAACTCGGCAACTCGGAAATTTCGTTTAAATAGTAATTTTGAATAAAAAAACATCAATAACTGAGTAATTTGTGTTTGTGCTCCGCACCCATTATAAATTTGTATGGGTGCTTGCGCACCCAGAGCACCCATGCTTTCGGCGCCTATGTATACGTCCGTCTCTTATCTAGGGTAAGCTGGTGGTAAAAAACTAAAATATAATCCCTTCTCATAACTTTCTCGGTAGACCTTGTACTAATAAATGATTTCAGTTTCTGTAGAGTTTAACGTCAAGTACATACATAGAAGTAAAAAGCTCCAACACAACCTTAAAAACCTACTGGTAACAAATTGTTATAATCACTCACTTACAAAAATTCGTGGCATGCCTGGTCGGTTTAGACAAAAATGAAACGGTGACAAAAACCGCATTCACATGATCTCGCGTGTGTTTCAATTACGGCGCACCGCGCTGATATTACTAAGTATAATAAAAACAAGTGTCGCAATCAGCTGTCAGCCGCAGTGCCACGATTGATCGTGGTGGCTGCCGTTATTCCACCCTGCAGTCGCGTATTTTGATCGCAGTGTGCTGAGACTCCGACTCTTCTAGTGTTTTACATGCGAATTACATCAAAAGCCATTGACTACGTTTATCTTGCATCATATAAGTGACTTAAATTACAACTGCATCGCCTTTGTGAATAAAATATGAGATACGCGAACAGAGTTGGACTGGAACAAGTTTGATATAAAGACGAAAATTTTGTTTGATACTATCGAGTATCCTCTTAGGATGTTGATATTAACTTTTTTGAGATTTACAGGCAGGGGCGGACTGGGACTTTTATTTTTACCAAATATACTAGTGGCAGTAGTGACCTACTATAATTTTACCGGCCATAATACGTAATCACTATATTCAGATTAAAGAAGACAGTTTCGCCAATGTGTAGGTGTAACGCCTTGTAATGTTGCAATGGGCTTTCCAACCATAATTACAAATTTGAACGTGGGTCAGAGTCATTTATATTAAATCTAGACCCAGGCCCGGATTTAGGGTACTAGGTGCCCTGGGCACTATTTTGGCGCGCCTCCCTCTAGTGTAAGGTAGGTACATTTTAGGGGAAACATGTGAAACTCAAAATCTAGAATTGAAATTTGAAAAAATTCAACTTCGTGTAAAACAAAAATTAAAATTTAATAAAATACTTTACTGGTTTGTTCAACAATTGATCTGCTAACAATATTGCTCGTCCTATGCGCCCCCCAAAATTTGTCCTGTGTCCACGATGCTAGAAACCGTTGCGAGTTCTCGATTACATTTTTTGGTCATAAACATTGAATTTGTATGAGGACAGATGTCAGGTTGGTCGAATTTATGAAGTTACTTTCAGCCATTTCTACCAATACTAAAAACTAATAAAACATAACCGAGAAATTATCCCGGCAGTAAGTAAATTAAATTTTTACCACTAATATATTAATTTAATTATAAGTAATTATTTATAATAACTTATCAAAAATGAGTAGAATTAGGTAATATTTTATAACTTTATAATTTTTAAGCTTATCAAACATCAAACGTCAAGATTTTAAATTGGTAACATGTAAATGAAATCAGCAACTTGTACGAAAAAATGGGACAGAACGCATTTTTCCATTCTAGTTTCCTATTCGATTTTTGCGTCCGAGTTGGTAGTGTCCACGATCCGAGTTATCGAATTGCGGACTATATCCGAGAACTCGGATCTATTTCTAGGCAAAAAACCAATACCTTGATTCCGGGTACACAATAGTTCCTGAATATTTTCATCTATTTTGGGACATATTGACATTGGATGATAGGACATTTAAAATTGACACAACCTAACAAAAATAAAAATTAACCAAATAAATGATAATGTTGAATAATGGCAACAAAAATAACATAATCTGCAATATATCAAATATAAAAAATGTTTTCATACTTACATCTATAATAATTATTAGTAATACCACTAAAAATGCGGTTTAGAAATTTGATATTGACGGATATCGTTTGATTTTGTTATGATGATGTTTGAAAGTAGCGGTAGTGTGAGTAAAAATACCAGAGAAACCTTTGTGGTTGTCGTAGTCCGACTTTTTGCCAACTTTTTTCAGGAACCGCGTTTCAAATAGAAACCGGTAAATAATTTCAGGACGATGACTGTGAATAGTATATTAAGTTTTAAGAACGGTAAGGGTAAGGATAGTTTACCGATCGTCGCTCAGTGCCCAATTTTGTCTGAGATCGGTAATTCCTTAACGTTAAAATAAGATTTAAAAATTATTTTGACATATTAAAAAACTTTATTTGTCATTTTTGAAGTAAGCTTTGATTTTTGTTTTTATTTATTTACCGTCTCGCCTCCTGAACGGTAAGTGAAGCACATCACTTACCGACGTGAATCACATTACTTACCGTTCAGTAATTTGTAAATAAGACCTATTGTTTTAGAAACACTATCGGTAAATATAAAAAATAACCCGATCGTGCAAAAAATAGTATACATAACCTCTCGGTAACATACATAAGCCCTCGGCTGTAATGAAACAACTCCCAGCTCGGATGTAATATACTATTACACTTTTAAATTATCATATTTCGTATTTTATTATATAATACAACTTATTATTTTCAGAAATTTGTGAAATCCTTCCAAATAAAACTTTTTTTGCAAAATGTCGACTTTTTTTCGTTATAATTACATTAACATTAGTTTAAACGCCCGAATTCTATGATTTAATATATATATATATATATATATATATATATATATATATATATATATATATATATATATATATATGTGATAGTTAAACTACGTTTTTCCTCGTAATTAGGTACTGTCTGAACAACCAAAATAAAAGTTACAATTAGTTAGTTTAAACCATCAGTGAGCAACAGCCTAGAAAAAAGTAATCTCAGATCAACTGAACAGTTTCGATTTAGGATGAGAGAAACAACCTATTGTACACATATTTCCAAACTGCCTCCAAACTCTTCTCATATATCAAATAAACTGATAAAAATCACAAGCGAAATTTATGGTGTTCGCACATACTAGCTTTTTGATAACTTAAGATTAATGTTAATGGCAACTTTGCGGTTTTTTCTGGATGAAATAAAAAATTCATTTCACATTTAAACCACGCTATTCAGGCCAGACAAATTGAGGTGATTAGTGCGTTTCCTAAATTAGAATATATTTCACCCTGACCTTCAGAAAATTTGATATAGCTTAATAAGTACTAATTTGCGAGCAAGGTTAGAAAATATTCCTCAATGAGCCGGTTTCATATTTTTAAGTATTTTAAATGAAAGTTTATGCAATATTTTTACCTCCCGTTATACCGTAGGTAGGGGAGGTAATGTAATCGTGCCAAAAATTCGATGGTGAGTTTTCAGTAAATAAGCACGAATTAGGGTCCCCACAACACGTTTTTACTATTTTTATGAAGCGCGCGTGTGTGTGGGGGTGCGCGTGCGTGGGTGCGTGCGTGCGTGCGTGCGTGCCTACGTGCGTGGGTGCGTGCGTGCGTGCGTGCATGCGTGCGTGCGTGCTTGCGTGCGTGTGTGTGTGTGCGCGTGCGTGCGTGCGTGCGTGCGTGCGTGTGTGTGTGCGTGCGTGCGTGCGTGCGTGCTTGCGTGCGTGCGTGCGTTCGTGCGTGCGTGCGTGCGTGCGTGCGTGTGTGTGTGTGTGCGCGTGCGTGCGTGCGTGCGTGCGTGCGTGCGTGCGTGCGTGCGTGCGTGCGTGCGTGCGTGCGTGCGTGCGTGCGTGCGTGCGTGCGTGTGCGTGGAAAACAATAAATTAGATTTTGGCTAAAATTAATAAATCAGAAGTGATAATTTACTTGAAGCTCTGAACAGATTCTCTTGAAATAGTTATTTATGTAACAAGTGTGTAAAGTAGTACTTTTTTGGTCGAGTGCGATGTTTTTGTAGCACGAGACAAAAAATACTATTTTACGCACGTGTTGCATACAAAAATTTTCCTACAACCGAAATGGTATTGATGTTTCTCATAATACTGAGTGTACAGGCATCCAGCAGCTTCAAATACTGTTAGTACTGTTTCTCATAACACTGTACAAAATGTAATTTAAACACTTGGAAGAATCTCAGACAGACGATGATTAGTCTTTTATAATTTACAAATTGTACATTTAATATTAATATTAAAAATTAGCTTAGGTTAGAATACATGTCAAAAAAATGTTAATGTTCACAAAAATTAGATTAGTACTCAATCCGTTAAAAAAATATTAGATTTGTTTCATTTCTTAATAAATTTTATTACTTTCATTATTATATACTACCTAATTATATACTTGACAGCCAAATTAACCGAATTTTAATGTTGCCTAGCAACGCTTATTTACTTTTCAAGCACTAGTGCGTGAAAAGTACTTTTCACGCACTAGTGCTTGAAAAGTGACACTCTACACACAGTAATGAGTGCGTGAAAAGTACTTTCACGCACGGTTGTAGGAAATAGTATATTATGATATACTCCAAAACTTGTCAAATTTAGTATTTACGACTTTTATATGAAGAGGAACAACATATTAGATTTTAGAAATAATTGATAAACCGGAAGTGATACATTATTTGAAGCTCTGAACAGATTTTCGTGAAAAATATATTGATACAATCAAAATTTTTCAAATTTGGTAATTAAGACTTTTATATTAATAAGAATGACATGGTAGATTTTTTCTGAAATTGATAAATTGGAAGTGATACTTTACTTGAAGCTCTGAACAGATTTTTATGTAAAATATATTATGATATATTCCAATACTTGTCAATTTTAGAATTAACATTTTTATATAACGGAAAGCAACATATTTGATTTTGGCTAAATTTGATTAACCGGAAGTGATACTTTATTTGAAGCTCTGAACAGCTTTTCGTGAAAAATAAATTGATACATTCGGTTGACACAAACTGTAGTAGTATCCTTTAGTTTTATTGATGTCATGCCAAAGTGATTGCCATTGGGAGGGTATGCTAGATTTTATATAAAAGAAAATTTCTTCGGGTTAAAGTTTTATTTTAAATGGGTGACCATTACACGAGGCATTTTTAGCCAGCTGGTCGGTAATTTCATTGCCGGATATGCAAGACTATCCTTTTATCCAAACTAAGATATATGCAATATTTGTCATAGTAAAATAAAAAAAAAAAATTTATTGGTGTTTTCGTAAATAATTAAATAAAAAGACTGGCTTCAGAAATCCTCCTGTGACGTCGGAGTACATACAGTACGTCATTCATAGCCAATAGGAAAACAGTTTACGTTATATATATATATATATATATATATATATATATATATATATATATATATATATATATAGGGTGTTTTCTTTAAAGCAACCAGCGCTTTTTTGGGCGAACGAATGACTATAGAAAAAAAATGTTATATACAATTAATGATCAAGAATAAGGGGCTAATTTATTAATAATAACAAACCGGAAATTCGACCAGTGGTTCTCAAATGGGAGAACAAAATTATATTTTTTTAAATGGTATCCTATATAAATTTTTGGCCCATTAGATAGACATTTTTTTCTGATTTCAACGATATGAATATGGTATAGGATTGTATAACAATTATTTCGAGAAAAATGGTATTAAAAATAATGTTATAATATTGCAATAGGCTATGCAATACCCAGGTATTGATACGTCTATTGCCTAGTTACGCTAGTAGTACGAGTAAACCCATTTTTATTACATTATTTTTAGTTTTAATACCATTTTTCTTGAAATAATTGTTATTGTTGTAATAACAACCCTATGCTATATTTATATAGTTGAAATCAGAAAATAATATTCTGTTTAAAGGGCTAAAAAATTATATAGGCAGCCATTTAAAAAAATATAATTTAGTTCTACCGTTTGAGAACCACGGGTTAAATATTCGATTTGTTACTATTGATACATTATCCTCTTATTCTTGATCATTTTTGGTATAAAACATTTCTCTCTAAAGTTGTTAGTTCGCCCAAAAAAGCGCTGGTTGTTTTAAAGGAAACACCCTGTATATATATATATATATATATATATATATATATATAAAAGTAGGCTATATTTTGTCACATGTTAACTGCATGTGCTCTGACGTCACATTCTGTTTCAGTTTAAACGACTTTTTCAAATTAATTGTAAAATATCTAATGAATATTTCGTGATATTTTCAAATTTGAGGCTCTTTAAAGAACATTAGGCCAGTTGCATAAAACGTTGTTAGCTCATCATGTAACCATGGATACGTACCAAAAAGTTAACGACGTGATTAAAATTAACAATGTTTTATGCAACTGGGCCAATATCTTTTAAAATTTAGTTAAGTTATATAAAAATCCTTGCAACAGCCCTATTTGCAATTTCCACGATTACAATATACAATCATTTTGTTTCTTTTAAAAATAATTTTTTTAAACAATCATTATTTTTTCCTTCTAATCTTTAATCCTTCCATCATTTTTAAAATATTCAATTTGAGATCAATTTGCAATGTTAATTGCGTAATTAATTAACAAGAGAATAATTATTATCGGATTAAATTTATAAAAAATTGTATAAAAGGTTACCGCCTACAATACTGAATTGAAATTATGCAATTAATTGCAGATTATTACAATTAAAATGATATTACTCTTAACAAAGAAGTAAGATTATCGGCTCATCGTTATTGAGCTTGAATTTAGGTTTCAAATTGATATTCGCAGCAGATATAATACATAATTTAATTTCGAAAATAGATCTCGACAGTCGGAATTGATGTCGTCTTAACTGATCCAACAGCTGTTTTCATTCTTATTAATATAAAAGGCTTAAATACCAAATTTGAAAAGTTTTCGATCAATATATTTTTCACGAAAATGTGTTCAGAGCTTCATATAAAGTATCACTTCCGGTTTATCAATTGTATCCAAGCTCTAATATGTTGTTCCCCTTCATATAAAAGTCGTAAATACTAAATTTGACAAGTTTTGGAGTATATCATAATATATTTTTCACGAGAATCTGTTCAGAGCTTCAAGTAAAGTATCACTTCTGGTTGATTAATTTTAGCCTAAATCTAATATCCAGGATGGAAGGGAGGTTTTTTTTATAAAAAGAAAAAACCAGAAGTCTTGTTCACACTGTTCTTTAATGAAACATGGACCGGTTTCGGTTACTGCCTGACCGAAACCAGTCCATGTTTCATTAAAGAACAGTGTGAACAAGACTTCAGGTTTTTTCTTTTTATAAAAAAAAAACCTCCCTTCCATCCTTGATTTACCTTCACACTTGGGTGTACCTTCATTCAATATAAATCTAATATATTTTTTCACATGATATAAAAGTCTTAAATACTATAATTTAAAAGTTTTGCATTATATTTTAATATAGTTTTTCATTAAAAATTGTTATGGGCTTCAAGTAAAGTATCACTTCCATTTAAGCATCCAATTTTACCCAAAATCTAATCAACTTGTTATATGAATGCAGGAAGCTTAAATACGGAAAATAGATATATTTGGAAGTTTGTTATAAGAGTTATCGTGGACGAAAAAATTGTCACAAACACGCGCGCACACACACGCGCGCTCGCACACACACACGCACACACACACACACACACACACACACACACACGCACACACACACGCACACACACACGCTCACACACGCACGCACACACGCACGCACGCACGCACGCACACACACACACACACACACACACACACACACACACACACATATATATATATATATATATATATATATATATATATATATATATATATATATATATATATCTATTGTAAAATAATGGGTTAGCTATTTCTCTAATAATATAATATTAAGTAACAACCTAACCTATAACGCCGCGATGAATTTGTATTGAAGCATCTATCTAGTTTTTCGACTTCCTTCTTTTTATTTGAGTTACGTACATAGTTAAAGCAAATTTAAATGATAGGCACTCCAAGTAATGAGAAATAAGTCATGATTATATACATTTTACATAATTAATTAATAATACTTGTTTTAAAAAACTGTTAATCTGCTTATGTAAGGTAATCCTTCATCCTACTAATGTTAACCTAATAACATCTATTTCTTATCATCATATAGGCACTTTAGAATATTAGTTTGAATGAGCTAAAGGGAGATTTTAGAATGATTAAAGGGATTTACAGTAGGCCAGGATTGAAACCAAGTTCTCTAACCACATACAGTCCTTTGCCCCCTCTATTAACTACAAAATGTAATAGCCTGCAAAACTGTCCTGAAATTAATTATATCTCCATGAATAATTATTATTTGTTTACTAAATTAACTTGATGGCCCCTGTAATTGATTAAAACTATTAAACAGTGTTGTCAATTATATATGATAAAAAACTTTTTTTTTAATTACGTTTGCGTTTACGCTGCACATGTATTTTGTTATACGTTCTAATTAATTATAAACAAATGAGTTTTTGTGAAGCAAAATGCTTAATCATTAAATGCAATGTATGCTTGGTTTTATTTAAATTATTTAGTACCTTCTGTTAATTATTTAATTTTGTTCAAATAAAAGAACTGAAATATATCACAAAACAAACATGAATGTGGAAACTATACAGACATGTTTTTGTTATTATACAACAGATTGCAACGAGATTTTTTGTGTTACTACATTCAACTGTATTTTGTACATGTTTTGTTTTAACTAAAATTTCTCATACAAACATTTGTTTGTAAATACAAATAAATGAATGTAGAAAATTTGTCAACCACCATCAACAAACAGTTTACATAAAAAAATATTTATTATTGTAGTATGAAATATTTTTAAACTATAAATACTTGATGCCCAATTCACAAAATAAGCAGGAGCGTATAAAGAAGTAACGCGAAAAATATAATGTGATTATTAACTTGGAAGTGTATGTGAAGAATAATTGTAATGGGACGGAAAATCTTGTTTCTTAACGGAAAGCTTTTTAATATTTTCTATTCTTAATAATTATATTTTTTTATTTTAATTATAAATTAATAATAAAAGAAATTTATTTGAAATATTTGCCTTACACAGCCGTAGTAATAAGTATTGTTCTTAAAAATAAAAGAATTTTTTTTTAATTTAACAAAAAATATCACTATCCTTATACAGGGTGTAATCATACTTCAGGAAAAAATGAAAGGGCAGATAGTACTGACCAAAATGAGTAAAAAAGGCTTAATCAACATGGGTACGATCTTCAATAGTTTCCGAGATATAAGGCAGTGAAAAATGAATTTTTACGGGATTTACCTCTGCTATCTCGAAAACTATAAGAGTTACGACTTCGATTAAATAAGACTTTTTATTTATCTTTTAGAGGTCAACTTAGATGTGCTTTTATTTAAAAAAAATTAAATAATTGTACTAATTTAAATGTTGTGGCAACCTTGGCCAATATTTGATTTTCAAAAAACATTGTTACCATTAGAAATTGAGATAAATGTTTCATATAAAATTTTATTTTTTTCTTATAGTATATTTACTGACTTAGACAAAATTTTGTTCAATCACTATCTTTCTCAATTTTCTTCGATTCTAATAGTAAATGGCCTCTTTCTCGGAAACAAGAAACAATTGAAGATCGGACCCATGTTGATTAAGCCTTTTTTACTCATTTTGGTCAGTACTAGATACCCTTTCATTTTTTTCCCCGAAGTATGATTACACCCTGTATAGACGCCAAAATTGAGGCTCACTGGTGCATAGAACTGAATCACCTAATATAAATTGACTGTGGCGTATGGAACTAAAACAACTATGGTAGGTAAATTATTTAAAAAATATCTATATTATATTACCTACATATAATATACCTAGTTAAACTAAACTATTTTTAATTTAAAAATATTTAAATTTTAAAATTAAGTCAATATTTATCTTCACAATTACAAAATAATTATACGAGGGGAGTTTTTTATGTTATCTACCTAGCTATGAAAACAATATACTATCGCGACAATTTTCTTATGTCAAGTTTCTGTAACATTTTATAATGTCATCTCCAAATTTGGCTCCAATCGCTTAACACTTGTCATTTTTATCAGTTTAAAGAAACGAAAATGGGTGATTTGAAACTTGAACATAAAAGAATATAATCTAGCCCGAAGAATATCCATGAGAGAATGGTGGCAGTGTATAAAGAAAACAGCCCGTCCTATTTCCAAGTCAAATATTGGTGCAAGCAGTTTAAATGGGGCAGGGAATCGATTCATAATGACCCAAATGTGGAAGACCTCTGGAAGCACGAACTGAAGAAATCATCAACAAAGTTAAAGATTTGGTGTTGACTGACCGCCGAGTAAAAGTTTCAATTATTGCTAGCGAAATAGGAATTTCAGAAACGAGTGTTTTCAAAATTCTACACGAAGATTTAGGAATGAGCAAAGTGTCGGCATGATGGATTATTCCCAGAGTGCTCAGTCCCGAAAAATGTGTAGACGACAAATTTGCGAGGAAAATTTGACTGCTTATCCCAAGATGAAGACTTTTCTACAGAAATTTAACCATGGATGAGACTTGGGTACACCATTTTGAACCTCCCACGAAACGAGAGTCCATGCAATGGATTCATAAGGGCTCTTCACCACCCAAGAAGGCGGAGACACAATGTTCTGCGGGGAAAGTGATGGCCACAGTTTTCTGGGACGCGGAGGGTATACTTTTAATTGAGTATATGCCAAAAGGGACTACAATAACGGGGAATGTCTACAAAGACACAATTAAGAGCTTGAAAGCGGCTATACGCGAAAAAAGAACACACAATTATGCTCAGAAAACTCAGCTTCTGCACGACAACTGCAGGATGCGTTAAGTACAAAATGTTCAAACAGTAGTCAACGACTGCGCCTTTGAGGAATTACAACATCCACCTTACAGTCCTGATCTGCCCGTTCTTTCAAAAACTCAAAAAACATTTGAGAGGGCGTAGCTTTTTATCGAATGATGACTTGGAAAACGCCCTGGAGTCGTATTTTGTAGAATTACCAAAAGATTTTTTACCTCCCGCTACCCTTGGTAAGGGAGGTATAGGGATCGTGCTAAAATCGTATATCGGGATTTTGCTAAATGATGACGTTTTAAGGTCTCTACAATCCAAATTTAACATTTTCACGATGATGTCTGTGTGTATGTGTGCGTGGATCCTCCACTCTAACTCAAATACTATCATTCAGAAAATTTTGTAACCTTGTATTTCGAACTTTTTCTGTAATAGAAAGAGCCCATTAGATTTTGGTGAAAATCGGATAACCGGAAATGGTACTTTACTAGAAACTCAAAATAGTTTTTATTCGAAAAATACCTTTAAATGTTATTTTTTTGAGATTAATGTTATGACAAAAATTAAAGATTATTAAATTTTCTATAGATTTGCATTCTTACTTTTTCTATATATTTTATGGATACATTTACAAAATTATCTATAATTTAAATCCCAGAGCCTACGTTTTAAACAAACAAAAAGCAGTTATTCAAATGTATGTAACTGACAGATAAATGTCACTGTCAAAGAACTAATCATTTCAAAATAATATTAGTAAGGTTTTAAAAAGAAAAAATAAATAGAACAATAGAAAAAGAATTCAATACAGTTTCCAGCATAAGTAATGTATGTATTTAGATTAATAAAATTAACGATTCACAAAAATGTTTAAGCTAATCCTCATTTTTGGATTAGTGAATTCTATTCTATCCCGGTATTTAAAATTTAATCTTCATTTTATTATAGCTCCGGTGACTCAATGGCAACTTAGCGCAACGCCTCAAGTCATGAGTGCCCTCGGGCCCGGGCCTCTGGGTTCGAATCCCACTAAGGTATGGATATGTGTGAATGTAAACCCACTCTGTAATTGGGATTTAATCCTGTTGAGGGGTTTAAAAAAAGGTAGTAGCTTGGATTAGATTAGACTAAAAATTAGGATAAACTTAATCTTTTTCGTGACTCGGGCTACAAATGGCGGGAGGTATTGTGTTGGCCACACCAGAATTTTTTATTAGATAAACTTTGGATTAAGTGTGTTACTGTTAACTGTTCTTAATATTAAAAAAATAAAAATTCATTTGTTCTCTGCTTCGTTGTTTTCATAGCTAGGTAGATAACATAAAAAACTCCCCTCGTAGTTTAGGGCAAAACCTTGTAGAATGTATTAATAAATTTAATAATATTTATTACAATTTTTATTAACATTTTCCCATTCCATTTGTTTGTAATATTTAAAAACATCGCCAGTATTTATTTCTGTATTATTTCTTTTATCGTATTGGCCTGTTGATTCCCGTATTACGTATAGCAAAGATTCAAAGCCGACTGTGGCCAGTCATTAACTTCCTTTTACGGTAAACGAATGTCGTTGTTTGTGTCGTGGTTTTTATCAAAAGTTATTGTAAATATGTGACAATGTATTGCTCAATATAATACTTCGTGTTCAGAATTTAATTATCTTTCTAGTGATACGAAATTCATTTAGGAAATGAAGTGTTAGTGTTTTGGGATTATTTGAACAATAATTATCGTCGGAGACATTGAAATATATATGAAAGGTATACAAAATATTCATGAACAGGAGAACAAAACTATAATGTAAATTTTTATTGAATAACATTTTTATTTTATTTTTACAGTGCTTTGTGGTGATCTCAGCTTGGATATCGACAAAATCTTCGGGTAAACTAGAGAACGACAGCAGTTAAGGTAGGAAAACCACATAATTATTATTTTTCATAATAAAAACGAACACTGATTTTTATGCATTTGATTAGATGAATAGTATGAAAATTATGTTAACATCCTAATAGAAACATGTAACTTCAATTAGAAGAATGAACAATATTAAATATTTTCAAATGAACTTTTCATGCACCTTTACAGTGTACAGAGTCACTTTTCAAGCACTAGTACATGAAAAATAAATAGGTGTTGCTAGGCAACATTTAAATTCAGATAATTTACTTTTCAAGTAGATAATTAGGTAGGAAATAATAATGAAAGTATTAAAATGTATTAAGAAATATTAATATATTTAACAGATTGAGTACTAATTTAATTTTTAAGAATATTAACATTTTTTTGACATGTATTATAACCTAACTTAATTTTTAATATTACACTGAGGAAATAGTTATTAACGTCATAAGGCTGATATGTAGCAAATAACAGATGAGGTTGAACGTTGTAAAATCGAGGCGATAGCCGAGATTTTATAATCAACCGTGTTTGTTATTTGTATATCAGCCGTGTGACGTTCAGTATTTTTCATAATAACATAAAATATCTTCTTAAAATTCTATTTTCTATGGCATGTTGACAGGTGACAGCTCTTCATGACAATTTCATGACGCTGCGATTTTTTTTTTGGAACACATGATTTTTAATAATTGTACTGTTATAAAAAATAACGGCCGTGGCTGTTTTGATGCATATATCGGTTGAGCATACAGTACTGTTAAAGCACATTTAACAGTATGGTATTATGAAAAGATATAATCAGGTGAACTGCAAATAAGCTTGAATAGATACAAATATATCTACAATTGAAACAATGAAATAATTTATTTGAAGCATTTATGTGTCTCAAATAAATATATATTGAGATCAATTTTATCTTCTATTTCATGAGAACTATGCATTTATTTACGTTAAGAATTATTTTAATTGCGCTATATTTATTGCATTACATTATATAATAATTTATTTGAACCAAGTTTATATACCTACCTCTCGTAACCTGTCTACTCTAAATAGATTAAAATTGAAGGAAAACAATTAAATAAAGACCAGTATATTTAATTTTTTCATACACCATATTTTTATTAACTCACAAATTACATCCTTAAGAATATTAATGTACATATGATAAAAAAATATAAAAGTATACTGATGCATGTGCCTTGGCATAAAAGATACACAGAAAAATGCAAAGCAAATATCGAAAACTCCACTCAAATAGTATATTTTTCACTGTTTCGTCACCCATGTGCACTCACTACTTTTTAGCACACAATGAAAAACAAATCGCCAGAAATGAACACTGCCAGTAATGAGCACCACCATAAACAAGATGAAAAGTACAAAAAATATACAATCCATACAAATCACTATACTTAAAATCGTTATTTGACAAATAGAACATTGTTCACTCAATGGAAATATTATTTTGCCACAAATAATATTTATTTGTGAAAATAAATGTAGATTCACACAATAAAAACTATTTTTCCTACAACCGTGTGTGAAAAGTACTTTTCACGCACTCATTACAGTGTGTAAAGTGTCACTTTTCAAGCACTAGTGCGTGAAAAGTACTTTTCACGCACTAGTGCTTGAAAAGTAAATAAGCGTTGCTAGGCAACAATAAAATTCGGTTAATTTAGCTGTCAAGTATATAATTAGGTAGTAAATAATAATAAAAGTAATAAAATTTATTAAGAAATATGAATATACACTGTAAATGAAACAAATCTAATATTTTTTTTTAACAGATTGAGTACGGATCTAATTTTTAAGAACATTAACATTTTTTTGACAAGTATTCTAACCTAACCTAATTTTTAATATTAGTATTAAATATACAATTTGTACATTATAAAAGACTAATCATCGTCTGTCTGAGGTTCTTCCAAGTGTTTAAGTTACATTTTGTACAGTGTTAAGAGAAAGAGTACTAACAGTATTTGAAGCTGCTGGATGCCTGTACACTCAGTATCATGAGAAAAATCAATACCATTTCGGTTGTAGGAAAAATGTTGTATGCAACACGTGTATAAAATAGTATTTTTTGTCTCGTGCTACAACATCGCACTCGACCAAAAAAGTACTACTTTACACACTTGTTACATAAATAACTATTTGATTGTAATAAATATAAAGTATACACAAATATATTTTTTAATTAATTAAAAACAATTACAAATTTGTAGGAAACAATTAAATATTTCAGAAAATTATAAATTAATTTATTAAAAATCTCAATTTAAAATACTAAGCATAAATATATTAGTTTATTTGAGAAAATTCAAATCAATTTAATTGAAATTTCATATTAAAGATTAAATTGTATTTGTTGCAAGGTTGCAATACTTGAATGAATGAAGTACCACTTAATTATGAATATTTATTTGGTAGAAACCAGTAATTTTCTCTGTGAATATTAAATGTACAATTTGTATAATTATAGAAGACTAATTCACTTCTTTCTGAGATTCTTCTAAGTGTTTATGTTACATTTTGTACAGTATTATGAGAAAGAGCACTAACAGTATTTGAAGATGCTGGATGTCTGTACACTCAGTATTACGAGAAACATCACAAACATTTCGGTTGTAGGAAAAATGTTGCATGCAACACGTGTGTAAAACATCGCACTCTACCAAATAAGTACTAGGTACTTTACACACTTTTGTTGCATAAATAACTATTACTCATAAACAATATTAATAGTAATATAATAAGTACTAGGTACTTTACACACTTTTGTTGCATAAATAACTATTACTCATAAACAATATTAATAGTAATATGTATTTATAAGAGATGTGGATATCTCCATTGTTTTTTTTTTCACAAAATACTTTTCATAAATATCTTTAAATCAAAAATTACACTTAATAATTTTTTTTTCAATTTTTGTTAAAAATAAATATAAATACACAACAAAATATTTTATAGTATTGAATTAGCATACATTTTTATAAACAAACAAATTTTAATTAGATGAATTTACATTCTTTATTTTAATGCATGTAAAAACTGTCGTCTCTCAAGCTCCATCTATTCCATTCTTAAATGAAACACTGAATAGTGTGACCCGGGCATTAAAAAAGATAATAAACCTGTCTAATTAGTCCATCTATTCTTTATTAGATTACGGAAAACCTATATAAATATAAAAGCATCTTCTTTCTTGCTGTGTGCTGTGCTAGAAGTTTTTAGTAGAAAAAGCAAATTTATAATTTCACTTCAAAGACTATGGCCTGTATTACGATCAAAATTTTATAATAAAAGCGTTTTTATGGTGCACATTCCTCATAAGAATATTTTGTAAAAGCGCGCTCCATAAAAGCGCGTTTGTAATAGGTACGGTTAAATATTTCTGATTGAGTTTTGATGCTTGATCATGTTTTCGAACACTTCCAAACCTAAATATGTACTCAGGTTTTATATTTTGTGCTTTTGCCAATCTACTGTTACTGATATTGATATATTACCGTTATTAATTTCTTCCATTTTTACTGTTTCATAAAATTACTCAATTATCGTATGTTTAACAAAAAAAGGCATCAAAGGTAAAATTTACTGAGAATAAAATCAATCAATTCACGATTTCTAGTTAATGAACTATGAAATCACTTTTCAATTAAGATTTATATGAATTGAAAAAATAATATCAATTTAAAAAAAATACAATTATACGAGGCCTGTTAGAAAAGTATTCGACCTTATTTTTTTGGGAAAACCTGGTGGATTTGAATCAAGCGCGCTTACATGAGCCGACCTTGAACGTTCGCGCGCATGCGCGAATTTTTTCCCGCCGGTTGATAGCGTCTGTTGCTGGCAAGCAGCATTTGAGTGAGGTAGTGTGTAGTGTTCTCATCAGTTTTTCATTGCAAGGAAAATGACGGAACGACTTGAGCAGCGCTATTGCATCAAATTTTGCCTGAAACTGGGCGACAGTCAGGTGAAAACCATTCGGAAGATTTAGATGGCTTTTGGTGACGTCACCAAGACCAAAGGTGGCCGCCAAGTGCGCAGCAACGTCAAAGTCATGCTGACTTGTTTATTTGACTCCTGCGGTGTGGTACACCACGAGTACGCACCACAGGGTCAAACAATCACCAAAGAGTACTACAGGGATGTCTTCCGTCGCCTACGTGATGCTGACTGCTTTCTTTGACTCCTGTGGTGTGGTATACCACGAGTACGCACCACAGGGTCAAAAAATCACCAAAGAGTACTACAGGGATGTCCTCCGTCGCCTACGTGATGCTGTGCGGCGCAAGAGACCAGAGTTGTGGTCAATAGGAAATTGGCGTCTCCATCACGACAATGCTGCAGCACATTCCTCGCTCTTGATTCAGAATTTTTGGCGAAGAACATGACTCCTGCGGTTCAACAGGCTCCTTACTCTCCTCATAGGCCCCCTGCGACTTCTAGCTGTTCCCCAAACTCAAGAGGCCATTGAAAGGACCGCGATTTCAGACAAGAAAGGACATTATGGTTGCAACGACAGCCGAGTTAAATTCCATTCCGAAAAAGGCTTTCTAGGAATGCTACCAACAATTGCGGCACCCCTGGGAGAAGTGTGTGGAGTCCCAAGGAGACTATTTTGAAGATGATTAGTTTTCCAACGCTTCAGGTATGCCAGTTTTTCCCCCGGCCAAAGATCGTATACTTTTCTAACAGACCTCATATTATTTTTAACTCTTAGATGAAATAAAAAAAAAAACAAATGTCACAAACCCCATTAACCCTACTGCGGGCGCGCCTCTCAGAATTACAGAAGCAGGCGCGCGACGCACTTTCAGAAAATTATAATAGGGGGCGGGGCACTAAATTCGGAAAAACAAATTTTAAATATATAGGGTGAGCCCCACCCCACCTCGTTAACTTTTGTGTTGTATTGTAAAAAATTGCTCATATAAAAGTTTTATTATTTTAAATATACTATTTGATGCAGAATTTTTATTTTTTAAATAGCAACCAAAAATTATTTTACTAAAATGTAAACCCCCATTTTTTGTCATTTTAATGATCTATTTAGGGTCCTGCACCATATCAATGTACATTTATATTAAAGTATTACTTAATAAATAGGGATTAAGATTAATAATTACTTTGCGAGATATTTGAGGTTTGTTGTCAGTGTAACTGTGACGTCACATTAGTGCTACCTTTCTCTTGCTGCTTACTATAGAACTTGTGCGAGAGAAAGATGTAGCAAAAGATGTCGCCGTGGCGTCACATTGATTTTAAAAACCAAAAACAATTAAGACTTTTTAATACTACGAACTGCTTCAAAATTGAAAGAACTTTCATTTAAAATAATAAAGAAACAAACAAGTAAATGAGTTTGAGAAATATAAGAAATAATGTTTATTCAAATATTCGAAGTAGCCATGTGAAAATAAATAAAATGCAACAATGTTATATAAAACAAGTTAAAACATCAAATTAAGTAATAAGAACAACTTAAGACAAAAAATGGCGATTTATATTTTAGTGAAATAATTATTGTTTGCTATTTAAAAAATAAAAGTTAATAGTCGTAT
>OY720453.1:17949595-17959595 GCA_963082715.1 Harpalus rubripes | reverse complement strand
TATATAACTGACAGATAAATGTCACTAACAAAGAACTAATCATTTCAAAATAATATTAGTAACTGGTTAGGAATGATTCGACTGTAGAAAGTTTTAATAAAGGGAAAATAACGGAGCTGCAGTCACTTCTTGTTGAAATTTTATTGAAATTTAAAACATATAACCAACGTTATTTATTTATTTATTTATCCTTGAAACGTTACCCTGATGATGGTCAAATTGTGACCGAAACGTTGGTTATATGTTCTAAATTTCAATAAAATTTCAACAAGAAGTGAATGCAGCTCCGTTATTTTCCCTTTATTAATATTAGTAACGTTTTAAAAAGAAAAAAGTAAATAATACAATAGAAAAGGAATTCGATTCAGCATAAATAAATATAGGTATGTATTTAGATAATGAAAATTAACGATTCAAAAAAATGTTTAAGCTAATCCTCATTTTTGGATCAGTGAATTCTATTCTATCCCGGTATTTAAAATTTAATCTTTATTTTATGATAGCTTCGGTGGCTCAATGGTTAGAGCAACGCCTCATGTCATGAGTGCCCTCGGGGCACTGGGTTCGAATCCCACGAAGGCATGGATGTGTATTAATGTGAACCCACTCTGTAACTGGGATTTAATCCTGTTGAGGGGTTTAAAAAAAGGTAG
Organism: Harpalus rubripes; assembly: GCA_963082715.1. Taxonomy (NCBI): domain Eukaryota; kingdom Metazoa; phylum Arthropoda; class Insecta; order Coleoptera; family Carabidae; genus Harpalus; species Harpalus rubripes. Next base: position 17,958,942 of record OY720453.1, on the reverse strand, counting down.
TAACTTGGATTAGATTAGACATATTTTAAGATATAAACTGTCAAAATTAGAGTAAAATTCGCCAATCCAAAAATAAGGATTGACTTAATATTTTTTGTGACTCGGGCTGTAATGGCGGGAGGTATTGTGTTGGCCACACCAGATTTTTATAACTAATTTCTGCCGTTATAGGGCAGGTAAAATTAATTTTGCTTATTGCTTCAGAGATAGAATTTTAAGCTCTACAACTTTTATTTGAAGCTTTTTTACGTAAAATAATAATGAAAATAGGAAATTATGAAAATATGATTTTATATGTTAAAGTCCTATGTTCCGGTGTCGCGGTCTACACCCTGTATTTTGAATAATGCAGAAAGATAATAAATTTTCAATTTTTGATTGTTCCGTGACCTATACTCTCCTGAAAAACAAAAACATTAGTTAAACGACCTCCTGAAATGCCCCAAGTTTGGTAATTTAACCTACTTATTTATTTTTGTCTGAAAACTTTTTATGTTATTATTTGCATTCTCAAAGCTAATTCATCTTTCTCCAAAAGAGTTTTAAATCACTTGAGCGGCAACAGTGCTTCTAAATGATGATAAACATAAACATTCAGCCTCGTTGTAGGTATTCAAATAAGAAAAAAGCTTAATATTATTAAGCATTCGAGTAAATCCCTCCAAAATCAGCATCTGAATGGCCTCAGCATAACACTGTATATTATGCGAACTGGATTCAACTTGAAGACAGAAGTTGTCACATTTTTGTTTCATAAAAATGCTTATGTGAATATTTTAAGAAACCCACACTCACTGAAAAACTCATAAATTTAACACAACTTATTTACCAGAACAACTAAGCTATTTTACTTACTTCATGTCCAGCGGTGGTTCGTCGACTAAATCTCTCCTGAAAGAACAAATTTTTATTTTGTTGCTTTTCCACATTTAACTTTAATGGTCCGTATCCAAGGAAATACACATGATATTAACAATAAGTTAACAGTTTGTATATTTGTCAGCCATCGGGATTCGAACCCGACAAATCTACCTTGCCGGGGTAGTGCTCTACCAACTAAGCTATTGGGTTTTAAAGTCGTATAACTCCTGAGGATATTATTAATCGTTGCCAAGCTACCACGGCGTTTGAAACATCTAGTGAACGAGTTATAATTTACTCAAGGCCCTACCAGACCAAATTCTAATATTACCAATGAGTTAACAGTTTGTATATTTCAACAAATTGTAAAAAAGTGTCAGCCATCGGGATTCGAATCCGAGACACCTACCTTGCCGGGATAGTGCTCCACCAACTAAGCTATTGGCTGCTCTCCTCTCGATAGCTGAACAATCTTTCACTTTTAAAGTCGTATAACTGCTGAGAATATTAATAATCGTCACATGATTAGATGTGGGGATGACAAGCTACCACTGAGCTTTAAACATCTAGTGAACGAGTTATATACTCAAGGCCCTACCAGACCAAATTCTAATATTACCAATGAGTTAACTATTTGTATATTTGAAATAAATTGTGAAAAATTGTCAGCCATCGGGATTCGAACTCGAGACACCTACCTTGCCGGCATAGTGCTCTACCAACTAAGCTATTGTCTGCTCTCCTCTCGATGGCTAAACAATCTTTCACTTTTAAAGTCTTATAACTGCTGAGGATATTATTAATCGTCACATGATTAGATGTGTAAGTCTTAAGGCCAACGCGCATTTCAGCGACCGAAGCGAAGCGAAGAGAAGTTTTTTCATTCAATGTATTATCATGTGTATACGCGCACTTTGGAGCAGCGAAGAGCAGAGCAACGACGCGACTATTCACATAAGAATACATTGAATGAAAAAACTTCTCTTCGCTTCGCGTCGCTCAAGTGCGTGGCGGCCTTTACAGATCTGTAAATTTGTAAATAATGAACTGGTCACTCTTTATGTATAAATTTATATTAATTAATAAAAATAAATGCGTTTTTGTCAGTTTTTTACAGATTTACAGATCTGTAAGATTTACAGATTTGTTTAGAATTGGCCTACTAATTTTGTTCGATAGCCAAATGTCCGAGGCGTAAATATTACCTTCCCCATATTTGTCCAATTTGACTTTCGAACATGATTGAAAATGAATTTCTTTAAAATTTAAATAAAAAAAGTTTTCAGAATTCTTCAAACAGCGGTTTTAAGTTGAAAGGCGATATTCATTTTCTTGATAGAGGCGGTGCGGTTCCTAAAAGTTAGTTTTAGTAATTACAATAGCAAAAAAAAAAAAACAGATTTGGACATATAGATAGGTAGTAGAAAAGATAATAATATTTTCAATTATTTATTTCCCAAGTTTGTTTGTTTTTTTCATCAAAATGAACTGAAGATCTCGTTAGGGTGATTAGCAGTAGCAATTCTTCAGTGAACTGCTAACATTAGTAACATTTTAGTGAAATTTTATATACATTTTAGAAAAAAAATGATTGGCATTTAGTAATAGTAATCAAAATTATAAAATTAGGAATAGTTTACGCGACCCACGCACATCCCTTCGCGACCCAAATTTGGGTTAAGAAACGCTGGTCTAGTGAACGAGTTACAATTTACTCAAGGCCCAGAATGTATTAGAATTTGGTCTGGTGGGGCCTTGAGACTCGTTCACTAGATGCTTAAAACGCAGTGGTAGGGGTTCGAATTCCAATGGCTGTAAATTTTTCACAATTTATTTTAGAAATAAACATAACTTTATACGGCAAAATTGAATCAAAGTTTTTGTTTAACGAGCATGTATAAATTATAGTATAAGTAATATTTTCATTAAAAATGAGGAGTTGGATGTATTTAACTTTTAACTGTATAAATAGAAATAGATGCATTTAAAAATTGTTTTGTTCACATTCTCATGAAAATAAATTTGGATACTTATAAATTAATAATACATATTTCCATCCTATTCAAATAAAAATAAAATAATTATATCACCACGATATGTTACCCATTGCTAGGTGTGCCAATCTGCTTTATCGCAGATATCGATATCGATGATATATCAGGGGTGAAAGTAGATTTATTTCGTTCTTTGCTGTGATAAAAAAGAGATGGATGTACTGCTTATTTAGAGAATATGTACTTAGGTAATTTATATTTTTTGCTTCACATTACAGAATCGCCTATATACGTAGAATTTTTAAAATATGGAAACTATAATAACAAGGCACAAAAATTATATATTGTAATGTGTAGTGTCCGCCGTCGCCGCCACTGTCGCAGGGACGAGCGAGTGTCTATTTTAGCGATGATGATGATGTAACCTATTGTGTTTGAGTTTTTATCAAGAATAGTGCTCTAGAAAGTTCTCGAATACAATTGCCGGAGTATAAAAGCACTGTTAGCGAAGGCATTGGACAGTCTGATATAAATAAGCGTTGCGTGTTAAACAGTTGGTGATATAAACAGATAGTCGACAAGTGGTAAACATAAATAAATGAGTTATACAGGGTGTAAATGAAATAAGTGCATTAAATTTAACCAGTAATGTAACTCGATGAGAGGAACAATATTTCTTAATAACTTTTTTTTCTAAGTCTTTTAGATTTTGAGTTAAAATTCTTTAAAGATTTGCTGCATATTTCGTTACCCGCTCATGGAGAACAAATGACTGTTGCCGTGTTCAAGTGGGATACAATCAGCTCAAAAATTGTCGGTTATCGGTTACACTTACAGTCACAGTAATTAATAAACGAATCGAGGGAAATAACATTATTATTAATTAATACGTAAGAGTACAATTTTTAAAATAAATAAATTTAAATTTTGGATAACAAAATTATAAAGTTGTGTTTTGAACCAGGATTTTAATCACCTTTGAATAGTGTGAATAGAGGAAGACAAGGAGAGACGAGGAGCAAAAGCATAGTTGTTAGGTTATGAGATGATTATTTATCGTCGAGAAATCATAATAGTTTAAATACGTTATTCAAAAAATGTAAGTACAAACTTTTGTCCATTTAAAAGAGGTACATGAGTATCAATAATTAGTCGTCCATTTATTGTTCCCGCCCAAAACATTTTTTAATGAAAATTTTTACAGCATTTTCGTCTGTCAAGATGTGTATTGTGCATAATAAATACACCTTCCCAAGTAAATTCAGTCTCATGAATGAACATTATGAGCCATTCCCAAAATTGAAGTCTGTTATGTGCTGAAAACATTGAACTTTTTGCACATGGTATGGATATAACTGTCGCTTTTTTAAAAATTGTCATATGTGACACTCCATATTGTGATGTGATAAAGATGTACAAGATTAACAAATGTGCGAATATTAAGAACAGAATGATTTGGTGATGATTTGGAAACGGTCCATGTAAATGCGTTGGCAACTCCATGACACTGTCTTTATGAGAACCGTGATGTCAAGTAACATGTAGTACAGATACGAGTAAAAAGATAAATAAATAAACCATAGGTAAGTAATTACAATGTCTGTGTACTCGCATTTTGACAGAATTTTACCTTATAAACAAGTTTATTACTAATGTCAAAATTTAATTGCAACAATTGACAGGACTGTCAATTGCTAAAACAAAATTTTTCATAGCTATTGCTGCTGCATTCAATTATTACAAAAATATTTGGAACGACGCGTCAATTTACGGGGTGGTAAAAATGCTAAAAAAAATATGCGATTTCGAGAAAAAGTTATTAAGAAATATTGTTGCTCTCGATGAGTTATACTACTGGTCAAATTTAATGCACTTATTTCATTTACACCCTGTATATTGTTTAAATAAATAATCTTAGTGTTAAAGTGTTTTATAATATTCTTAGTCTTAATTAGTGTTTAATATTTGTTTAATCGTAGTGTTCGTTATATTTATCATCTTTTAATTAAATTTAATACCTTTTTATCGTTATAATAAACTTTTATTTTAATTAATAATAATTGTCTAATATTTATACTTCACCCATATAAATATAAAACGTTACAATATTATCAATCTTACCGGTGCGGCGTACTAGAGATTACTAACTTACTTTCACCACCACCACTGCAAAACATATTCGTCTGTACGGGCGTTTATCAGGCGTCACCCCACGAGCACTCATTGCTCAGTTGAAGTAAGCTGTATTTGATTTTTTTTTTAGCAAATCCAATGCTAAGTCTACTTTGTCTACACTACATATTGCCTATTTGTAAAAGTAGAAGTATAAAATTATATTTTATATACTTTTTTCATCGGTAGACATTCAGTATTACATGTTTATAAAAACTATTTTGTAAAAAATAGCCTCCCTCATATTACATAAAACAAACTTCACTGTTCATATGCCTGTCTGACTTGGGGATTATCTTGTTGTCCTTAAATAATACATGGGGATGAAAATCATATTTGAAACGGTCCTTATTTAAAAATTGAATGAAAATGTGGTTTTTAGTAAGACGTTTGAAAAATCTTTTACATTTAAATCTGATTTGAATGTATTATCGTACTAAGTTGGGATTTTGGCTAATATATGGGGCTCTGTTTCTGCGGATTCTCTACTATAACTCACGACGTATTCATTCGGCGGAATACCAACGATGCGATGCTTAAAATACTCTCCGAATAACACGCCTAACGCCACTCATTCATTCATTTGTATTCACTTTCGTTTAATGAATGTCTCCTAATGCGGGATTACCTACATCGCGCAAATAATTTTTAAGGGTTTCCTTAAAGATCCAACGTGTTAAATAACACTTATTGAAGAAAGAATTCTAAAGTAGACGCATCTTTTCAATTGATTTCAAAACAGAATTTTTAAGGAACGTTATTCAGTGCAAAATAACCCAATTTAGGTTTAAGTTTTAAAATTGAGTATTTATACATAGTGTATGTAAAGTGAAAGCAGTGCCGGATTACCCAATAGGCAGACTAGGCAATTGTCTATGGGCCCCGAGCCTTTCAGGGGCCCCACGGCCCGATACATTGGATTAAAATAATATTAATTTTGAAATATTTTTTTTTATTAAAAACAAAGAAATCCTAAAATATAAAATTTTTGATTACAACAAAGAAATACTTATTTACAATAATGGAATCTTGATTACAATAATAAAAAATGTCAATATTACTGCTATTAAGATACTACTATTACAACTCGATTTTATTTTATTCTACAAAATTTTAAGATGTCTCCCTTATAAAATTACAGATCAATAAATAAAGATATATTATTTTATTTTGTTGTATAAAAACTCAACAAGAAACAAGAAAAGAAAAAGATATTTAAATAAAACTCAGTTATGGCGCCATTGTTGAATTTCTGGCGGCTAGCGACATCTGTAACGAAATTTTAAAACGTATTGTCATTCACGTGGCGTGAAGTTAGTTGCTTGTGGACATTGATATTTATTATGTAAAATAAATAAATTTAAAGAAATCAGAATATTGTTTTCTTTTATTCCAATAATAACCTTTGAACAATTTTCAAGCCCATATTTTTCGGTTATTTTAATACCTTGCAGGGATGACTTCCACTAACTAAAAAAAAGTAGTTCGCCCCCCCCCCCCCTGAAAGATTTGCTGGATCCGCCACTGCTTTACAATGATTGGTATTTAAAAAACTTTTATCTAATTATAATAAATATGATATATTTACACTTTATTATTTATATGTATTAAATTTGTAATAGCTTTTAGGGAAACATTTATATCGGTCTTTAGAATTTATGCTCATTTTTGTAATAATTCTTTCGAATAACGATGCTATAAAATTTTTGAATTTACAATAAATGAATAATGAATGGCTTATTGTAATAATCTGATATTCTACAAAACGAAAAATTCGTACCTTAGTATTTATAGTTTTGAAAAAGAAAGAATGTATAAATAGAGTAATAATAATTTTCAACTTAAAACTATTTTTATAAAGTGTTATAGGTAATAGATTATAATCAAAATCGTTTGATATAATCAACAATTTTACAACAGATTTCAGAACTGTATGTGCATTTGATTCTTCGCAAAATAAATAGTAGGTAATTAAATATTGGATTCATTGTAGGATTCATTCTTGTAATCAATATTCTTGAGTTATAATCAACATATTTATTGTTGTAATCAACATTTTCATATTTATTAATTCAATATAACAATGCTAGAATAATAACGAACCGATGGGTACGATAATTATTTTACTTACAACAAGAGCTCTAATGCAAACAAATTAAAAAATATATTGTTCACTTCCCTGACGTTAATTTGTAAGTTTTATAGTAAGTTCGTCTTTACTATTAATAGCATTTTATAAAAATTTACTATTATTTATTTTACTGCCTTGAAACGGCGCCCCTCAAAGTCAAGCGCCTTTGTGTAGGGCACAACCTGCCCACCCGCACGGAGCGGCTCTGTTGACATTAACAAATATGTTACATATGTATTTTCAACACAGATGGTTGTACTAGTATATTAACTACAAAAGCAATATTAAAAACCCTAAATCCCTCAAAAATATTTTCGAAATTAGAAGACAAGTAATTGATTTAACAGTTTATATAACTATCATATTTTACACATAATCAGTGAAAATTACACGGTCAAATTTCGAAGTTATACGAATAGAAATTCGTGTAAATTTATGATAATGTAAAACAGGTTTAATACAGTCAGAGTCGACGGCTACGGCATAATTAAACTATAATTCGTCAAATCCATAAATCATAGTATGCATGCAGTGTCTGCAATAACTATTAAATTTAGCATAATGTCATGTCTCAGTAAATCTCTTTCGGAACTGTTCAAATGCAGGTAAAGAGAGAAAATAGTGCCTAGTTTCCTGATAAGCGACATTCTACATCTCATAACGATAGGAAATGTATATAATAATTATATTTTTCCACAGCCGCTTCAAAAGATTTAATATTAAAGATAACATATTTTGTTTTTCCAATAAACTAATAGTACATTAAAACACAAGTATCATAAGGGAATCTGTTAACGTAGGAGTCCAAGTTTGGAAAACGAGCCGCTAGGCTCATAATTTTTTAGTTGAAAGATTTTAACTTCACAGATTCTTCTTTCTGAACTAACACAGCTATAGCTATAAATTTCTCTTCTTTCTTGTCCTATCATCTGGAGATAAAATAAAAATCAATATATAGAAGTAATATTTCAACATAAACAACTTACTATTTTGAGGTTATATGTAATTCATCTGTCATGACTACCACCTCTAGAATACGAAAGGCATCAAAAACAGTTTATAGATCTTCTAAACGCCGTGTTTTCAGTGATAAACAGGGCTTTTATAGACTCATAAGAACACCGAAATAGAATTTTTTTTCCTCTTCTGGAAAAACCAGTATATCTACCCTAGTTTTACGGATAAAATTTTGATCGTTAGCTTAAGTAGTGTTAAGGTATATCTATAAAACCTGCAAACTAAAAATATCCAAATATTATTATATTATATTGACCATCTAGCAATCTATGCCATTCCCGTACACTTCATGAGCGAATTGCGTTTTTTACTCGTTCTACTGTAGTTCTAAACTTTACTTCAAGCTATGCTTTTACATTTTTCCCCCTTGGTGTTTTTTTTTTTTAAATAAACTATTTTCTACTGTCGACTTTGAAAGTATGCTTTGATACCTTATCAACATTTAATAATGCGTAAAGTGATCCGTGGTTTAGTAGCACATTATTAAAACTTATACGGAGCCAGGAAAAAAAAAATATTGAAAATCAATTTAGATAATATGGGTAAATTTCTCGACTGTAGTGTAGATTAGATATTAACAAATACCTTTTTCAGGATCAGATTTTACAGCTTCTTAAACATAAAATCATCTATACATACGATATATGATTACACTTTATTTTTAAAAGATATTACCGTTATTTTGTTATTATAAAATTATGTTACCGTAAGAGCTCAAAGATTATTAGCAAAGTTAAAACCAAATATGTGAAAAATAAGATTACTAATAAAATGTGTGTTAATGACAGACAGAAAATAACGCTATACGCTATGAATCAAGGTAATATATCTGAAGTAATAAATGAACCTACAGCTACAGTATTGTAAAAAACAAGCATCGTTTTAAAGAAGCATGTCGTAAGTTAATCAAAACAATATGAATTTTTGAAAGACAAGCGTGTTTGACTATACAACGAATCAACCAACTATATTTTTACGAAATGTCAAAAATATTACTTGTTCATTTATATCCATGGATGATATGATTACATATGATTCATTTGTTTCCGAACCGAAACACCATTAGTGGTAACAGCGTAACTAAGAAAAATTGAGCTATCTGATCGGTCTTTTTTCCGAGGAGTTTTTTAGTCATATACAGGGTGTTCATTTTAAGTGGTACACTATTTCTA
>OY720453.1:17837095-17939595 GCA_963082715.1 Harpalus rubripes | reverse complement strand
TACTCAACTGCCCGGACAGAATTCATTCCTTTCAATTCTCTTTTTTAAGTCTCTTCAACTCCACTAGATGATTTACTCTCAATCCAGTATTACCAGCTGTCCGAATGCCACAACTCTTCAACACCAATGCCGAGTATTCAACTTCCACTCACTGTTACTGTCTCCGTATACTCTAGTATACACTAGACACTACCGAGTATTCACTTCCACAGCTATCCCAGTATATCAGTAACTCCCCGAGTACTCCACTCGATACTATATTGCTACGCTCACCACTTTGTTAATTTTTTGTGTGATCCTAATTGATTTTGAAGGAATTCGACATTTCAACCTTGCAGAGCTAAAATCAAGTGGCTGTCGATGGTCAGTAATTCCGTGGTAGAGCTCCAGCTCCCGCCCGGCAAGCGGGAGGTCCCAGGTTCTAGTCCCGGCGAGATCAGTTGATTTGTCAAATTTATTTCAAGTTACCCATGAAGTTTATGTGCAACACATATATTGGTTACTGTGCACTTCCCTTCTCTATTGGCATGAGCTCTACGTACACATAATCCATAAAAATATGTCCATTTTTGAGTTTATATATCGATCATGTCGGGATCATTATGACATCATTTTTAAAACATTGAGCTTGGGTCTTAAAACGTTTCATTAAAAAATATTGTATCTTTTAGTCTTTTATAGATAACAATCTGAATTATAGACTCGTCTGTTTTCGAAATATAGAGCGTATAATGAATGTTTATTTAACCGTAAATAATTTGTTTATATATAGAATTAATACAAATTTCCAGTATTAACAATTATTGATCCAATGATAATTCGTATCATTTGAAAAGTTTATTGGATTGGATTGAGGTTAATATAGATTAAACAGGTATAGAATCTGTTTAATCTTTATCCAAAAACACCATCATTAAAACAACTTTCAAATTTTGTTATATTTTAAATAATTTTCATCTAACTTATGACTGTAAATAAATACTGTTGTGAATACATTTCCATGTTTAATCTAAAAAGTTATATGACATTGTAATTTATATTTATATACAAATATTTAATGATAAAACATATTACGTTCTCGTTGTTTACATACGGAAGAAAATATCGCTTCATTTATAACATTAATTTCTACCGCAGTAGTCGTGTAATCATTACCTAAAAACGGGAACTTAGTTTGTTTATTTGAGACCGATTCTCGTCGGGAATTTCAGTCCAATTACACTGGATTATTAGTTACTGGTTGAGAGATTTGAACCGAGGTTTGATCGTGTAAACCGCACTCATGTACAACAGCTACACAGCTGCCTGGAAAATACACTTGTTTGTGTTGAAATATTTCGAAATAATCGTACAAATTTTTTTTCTATTTCGTGTTCTGAAAGTGAATTTTGTTTTTACAAAATCAAAGTACAATGAATAATTTTGTACAACTGTTTTTGAAAATTTGTTTATTTGTAAAGTTGGTAACTTATGCCCGTATTCATAACACTTCGTTAATCACTTAATGATTCGTTACCTGGTAAACGATTCGTTAACTTGTAAATACTTTATTCATAAACAGTCGTTAACGTTAACGCGTCGTCAAAATGTTAACTAACGTTTGTTAAATTAACGCCCCGATTTTGACAAATTAAATACTTAACGAATCATTTGAAGTAATGATAGATGTCAATATTTGAATTAAATAAATTTCCTTATTTAAAAATCGAAGAAATTTTATTTTCTCTATCATGATAATGAGACGCACTATCAAATAAATTAGTATCGGGCTTGAATTGAGGCTTTATTGCATTAATGAGCCTCTCAGCATTTGGATCTATTAATTTCGTGAATGTCCCTCCCCCAGTTAAATACATTTGTGCCTAAAATTAAGTATTAATTAATTACATCTACAAAATCAAGCATAATTTTTAATATTACTCTATCGCTGGCATTGTCTTTTCTAATTTTTCTTATATAATTGTCATAAAATGTTTTTAGTTGTTGCACAGTTCGCGTACCATTCACATTTATCGCATTTAATTCTGTAGCTATTTTCTCCCATGCACCCATTTTTTCTTTACCAGTCGTCCCATCAGTTTTTTTGTTTTCAATGATATGGATGTATTTCTCAAATACATCCAGAAAGAGCGAAATTTCAGCTTCTGTAAAATTCTTACATCTCTTTTTCTCGTTCATTGTGACATATGTCAATTAAATGTGTCAAAATGAATAAACTGAAGTTGTAATTTCAATTGTAAAATTACAAATGTTACTATAAATGTAACTAATTATTTTTAACACAGTTGTTAAGAAACGGTTCGTTAAAAATAAACAATTTCGTTTATGAATTTATTGTTAAAACTTAACGAATCGTTTTGCAAACGATTCATCTACAAACGAAGCGTTAGTCAACAGTTTTATGAATATGGGCATTAGTCTATTAGATACATTATCTTTCTTATTTGTTGTCATATCCTTTTTACCTCCCGCTACCCTTCGTAAGGGAGGTATAGGGATCGTGCTAAAATTCGCATGTAGAGATTTTGGTAAATGACACGTTGTAAGGTTCCTAGAATCCAATTTTGACATTTTCACGATGATGTCTGTGTGTATGTTGTGAGTGGATCCTCCACTCTAACTCAAATACTATCATTCAGAAAATTTTGAAACCTTGTATTTCGAACTTTTTCTGTAATGGAAAGAGCCCATTAGATTTTGGTGAAAATCGGATAACCGGAAATGGCACTTTACTAGAAGCTCAAAATAGTTTTTCATTGAAAAATACCCTTAAATGTTATTTTTTCGAGATTATAAAAATTAAAGATTATTAAATTTTCTATAGATTTGCGATTGTTTTGAGATTTATGCATATAAAATTTTGTATTAATATGATTAAAATATCACTATAAGAAGAGTGCAACGAATAGAAAAAATGAATACATTTTATTTTTTTTAATTAGAATGCTATGAAAGAAATACGTGAACATGCTCACATTTATAATCATTTGACAGAAGAAAATATTCACTACTTTCTGACAGGGCACTCTAATTCTATGTAAAAAAAATTAACATGTATTCATTTTTCCAACCGTGGCTCTCTCATTATAGTAATATTTTAATCGTATTATTATAAAACTTTATATGCATAGTTCTTTAAAAAATCGTTATATAAGAGTATGAAAATATAATACCACTGAAATTAGAATAAAATTCTATATCTATCAAATAAATAAAAAATATATGATCCCATTTAAAATAACAAAGTTGGTCCCCACAGTTTGAAAACCACTGGCTGAAAAAAATAATTTTACGCTCATTAAAATAGTCTAGTAAAATAGAAATTGTTTGCTAATTTATCCGACGTCGTAGCTCTTATAGTTCTCGAGTTAGTAATAATGTACCACTTAAAATGAACAGCCTGTTTACTTTATCTTAACATTACTTGTTTATTTATCTTTTCTTATAAATGTAGTGAGGTACAAATTCTTCTTAAATATTTACTGAAGTTACATGAAATATGAAATGAGTTTGTTTCACACGTAATAAATCATCACATGTTAACGCTAGAATGCTGTTTGTAACCAACATCTCACGAGTATTTACATAATTACACAGGATATGGAGAATGCACTACCTGTGAATTCAAGGAACAGTTCATAGGGAGTGCATACAGTTTAATTTGAATCATTGTTGCACAGTTTACAGTGTTATTCGATTCATTTCCCCAAACCAATCTTAGTAGGATTAATTTTTCGGTTAACTTAATTCTACCTACGTAGTTTTTCCGGGTAATAATTATTGTTTCGTTATACTTACTAAGAAAATATGACAATATGTCATTGTTTTGTTGACAGTAAGTGACAATTTACATACCAAAGTTAGTTACCATAGGCAACGGGTTGAAATATTTCATTAGGTGCCTAGGGTAAAAAAATTCTACAATAGTTATTTGTGTATTAAGAGCGCAAAATGGGGCATTCTCTCGAAATCGACAATGTCCATTTGCGCTCGGAACAGTCATCCACCATAACAAAAAATATTGACATGTACCTACACTTTGTACTTACAGTACTATTCAATAGTTTTGCAGTGAAGATAGGAACGTATTCAAATATGACTTCAAGTTATTGTTTTGGCTTTCGTTTTTACAAAAAATTAATACCAATTTTGTAATGAATATTATAAGTTTCTGTAGAATTTATTTGTTTCAAGTACATTAAATTAGTGCAGTGGAAAAGTGGCAGCAAAACTGTTCGCCCAATTTATTGTATATTTTATTTTAATTTATTATTATTTTCCATTCGTCTTAAGCTATTGCATCAATCTAATCTAAGCATTTTATACTTTCGTTTTTGTAAATAAATGCCTTATTTTATTTTCACAGCAGTGCAGCATTTTATTTGGTTATGTAATATACCGACAGAGCAGTTATATGTCAGATTGACTTGTGAAGGTGGTAAATGTGTTAATTACAATGCCATTAGTTGCTGACTAAACATTTATATTAAGAATGTTGACAAGTGACATTTCTCAACATTGTATGGTTAGAAATTTGGATAGCAAGCGTTTTTCCAACTTTGCTGCGCATGAGCGGCAAAGTGACATTTTGCATTGACAAAAGAGAGCGCAAATGGCTATTTTGTATATAGACTGTAGAAAAATAACTTTGTGGGGATTTCGCAAGTAATAAATTATAGAAGGTTGCACTTGTCGTCTCTTGTATTCTTCAGACATGTTTTCGAGTAAATACGTAGTTATAAATTTATTACTGACGTACATTTTCTTGTTGAAATAAATGTTTGGTGTCAATGATATCTGAAGTACCGCTACTATCATGAATAAATTATTGATATGGCAAATGTGTATAAAAAATTAAATATGTTTAAATTTATTTCTGTTACATAAGCCTTTAACATGGGAAAACAATTTGGTTTGCGCGTTGCTTTCCAAATTATTTTAGAAAAATATACTTTAAATAATAGACTTGAATCAATAAACAAAATTAATTTTGTCGAAAATCACATCAAAAATAGTGATAGCCATGGAATTAAAACAATAGGCATAACAAATGTAATATTTTTTTGTCTGAAAACGTGTCAATATTTGACAGTTAAAACATCAATCATTTGTTTGTGTTTTTGTTTTAATTCCACGGCTAGCGCTATTAAACTAATATTTTCAAAATTTTATATTAATTTTCTACAATTACTAAACATACTGTAACGTGGAACGCCCGCCGTCGCCGCCGCTGTAAGCGAGTGTCTATTTATAGCGATGATAATTACTTCCGGTCGCCTGAACCTTTTGTGTTAATTGTTATTATGCGGTCGAACATTCTAGGGCTTTTCTAGAAGGTAATGTCAGCTGTATAAAAGGGACTAAGCTATGCACGTGAGTTAGTTACATACAGAGTCATTAAGTTAGTTGCATGGAGTGTTAGAGAGTAAAGTGTTAGTGAGAAGCACAGCAGTATCGTAGTGAGCGTATGCAGTTGGTATCGAGTAGGTACTTGGGAAGTTACTGGTATATTGGGATAGCTGTGGATGTGAATACTTGGTAGTGTTGACGAGTATTGGGAAGCTTTAGTGTACAAGGACAGTAACGGCGAGTCGGGAAGTTACTGGTATACCAGTGTAGCTGTTAAAGAGAATACTCGGTAGTGTTGAAGAGTATTGGGAAGCTAGGTATACGGGGACAGCAACGGCAAGTGGAAGTGAGTACTCGGCATTGGTGTTGAAGAATTGTGGCATACGGACAGTCAATGATACTGAGGCTATGGAAATTAGACAGAGAGTTACATAAATAGACAGATAGTGTTGTGAAAGAGGTGACTTCTGTCCGAGTAGTTGAATATACAAACGCTGAGTCAGTTGAGTATATAGACGCTGTGGAAGTCGGTAGGCGGACAGTTAAACGTGATATAAGTATATAGTGATGTAAATATAGTGATATAAATATCGCGTAAACAGTCTACAAGAGTCTGCAACAGACCGGCAGTCTAAGATTGGAACGCGTAGTGAAATAAATAATTTGTAATATAGTGGAAATAAATAGTAGTGTTAATTGGTTAAATAAACAGTGTTAGTGTTAGTGTTATCGAGTTAATTATAGTTTTAGTCTTAATTAGTTTTTAATAATTATTTAATATTAGTAATAGTAACTTTCATTATAGTTTAATAAACACTTAATTTTAATTAACAATAATTGTGTAATATTTACACTTCACCCAAATAAATAAAAACGTTACAATACGTAATGAATTTTGTTTACGAATTTGTAAGCAGAATTTTATGCTCTACAACTTTTATTTGAAAATCTTTTACATACCTATGACTCGTATGTAAAAATAATATGCGGGTAAAAATGTGCTGAGCATGTCCAATTTTATTATAATCTGTACATCTTTTCGTGTTAAAGTGCATGACCGTAAATATCTTTATTTTATCGTACATGTTTAAATATTTATAGAATGCACGGAAAGAACATAGTTCGTATAAAATCTAATCAGCACGCAATGCTGGAATAAAAACAACATGTGTATGTAAAGATACCAAATTCCCAGAGTCTTCTGCTATCATGTTTTAAAGTCCTGGATCCATCCCAACAGATATTCGAGATTCGCTCGCGGTGTCGCAGACATATACATCACCATGATGGCCAAAATCGATTCAGATGAGGTCAAAACGAACAATTCTAAATCTGCAGATTGAAATCCTTCTCTCCAGCCAGTGCCGGTTTTATAAGTTCGGGAACCAGAAGCGATATTCATTTTGGGACGTCAATAGCATCGAATAAAATTGGCAACTAAAATTTATGTTTCATGAATGCCAAATATCAATCACAGTATTGATTTACGGACTCAGTTGGGTAGCGATTTTGTTGACAAAACCTAGAATTAAAAATCTGATGTGGTCAGCACATTACCTTCCGTCAGTTCTATGTACTTTGTAAAAATTCCACACAGAAAGTTTCTTGCAAAAGATTCAATATTTCCAGTACATTACCTTAAGTCAGTTCTATGTATTTTGTACAAATTCCATACAGAAACTTTTTATATTTCCAGTAAAATTATAACACAAACATACTATGTCAATTGTACTTGACACTGACATCTGTCAATCAGAATTTTCTGAATATAGTAGATGTTTCCATGTTTATAGCAAAGCTGGCTGTTTTATGAAATTTAATATCTTTATAATTTTTATTGAATATAAAGTATAAAATGTAATCAAATCGTATAAAGAATAAAATATTCTTTAATATTTATAATAACATTAAATATGAAAAATTGATATTTAACAGCGTTTCTTCAAGAAAAACTGTCAAAATATTCAAATAAGGGTACTTGCGGTCGACCAATTATAACCAAAATCTAATCAGGTATTCATTTGGATGTAAAGAAGAGAAAAACGAAAAAATTATAATTTTTGGAAAGGTGGTATTGGAGTTATGCGATCCGAAAGAATCGTCACACAATTATAATTAAAATATAAATTGCTTAGTAAATCAAGTATTTTATAGAATTCACTATTTTTTTTATTAACTTTAATTTTATAAGGTACTTTAGGTACAATAATTTATTTTTATTTAATTTCTCGCAGATTTATTCTATAAAATACTTGATTTACAAAACAATTTAGATTTTAATTTTATAACTTATAAAATAATACATTTTACAAAATAAAAAAAATATATAAAAAAGGCGGGCAGGATTTGAACTTGTGAATAATTATTACGGTGCCTCGATCTAACCAATTCAGCTACTGAATACGTTTCCATGATTACTGTTTTTGATAAATTATAAGTAATAACTGTCAAATTGCATTATACTTTTGCAAATATTTCAATAAACCATTAAATTAGGAGTATTTAGATACTCTTCGATGCCAAATTAATTAATCTTTCTAACCATACCAAAAACTCCCACTACAGTTTGGGGGACAGATGATATTCGAAAAAACTGTTTCCCCATGTTAAACTCCATGTCACGGTTTTCAGTGTTCAAACTGTATAGGCGGTCTGCACAACAGTAGTCAGCGCCGACAGCGGACAAAAATGACAAAAGTGGTTACTCATTGAAACATAGCAAGGTTATGTTTTATGTCAGAATAATTTTGCAATTTCTATTTTGTATAATATTTGCAATGAATGCGAATGATAGGACGTCAAATATTATGTGATGCAGGGAGGGATGTAATAATTCTTACAAAATAACCGATTGAAGTTATATAAAGAAGAGAGGTATAAGAAAATAACTATTCATCAGATATCTTCTACTAATACGAAATATTATTTTAGGTATACATATTTTCTCATTGTAAAAGATACTTATCGTATGAATAAAATTCCAACAATGGTCGTCTGATTGCAATAATGAATTATATAAAAATGTGTTTCTTAAGTTACTATTTGAACAGGATATAATACAAGAAGCAGAAAATTGTATAATACTTGCAGTTGTATGAAATAGAAGTCTATTTTTGACATAATTCGTCTATTTATTATAGATTTTGTACATGTAATGTTAATGTTAAAGATAGAAATTCACATGGTTCGTATTTTTCGTGTATTTTCTTTTCCGAGCTTGTGCAACTGATTGCACTTAGAGCCTGGTATATTTTCAATGAAGAATCTTCTTCATTTATTGCGAATATAAAAGAAAGATGCTAACATCATCCACTGATATCGTGATATGTAGAAACTTTCTTCTTTCCAATCATTCGAGTTTTCCAACTTTTTAATCTCAATTTCCATGTATTGTGCATCTTGTAACATTTAACTAATATTATAAATTATAATATAAATTTAAATATGATAAAATGGTTTACAGAAATCACACATATAGCCGTTAGAGGCGCTGACGCTCAAAATGTGCACATCGCCTATAATGGGAAATATTAATAAAACAAAAAATCTTCAAAATGTGGCTCCAAAAATTTGAGCATTGTTTTTTCTTGTACTTTGTGGTTAAACCGGTTCGGTCTTCAATCATTTTCAATATTACAGATCTGGACAGGGAAGAGAAGTATGTACATTGTGTTACTTCGATTCTGCGATTCCGATGTAATACAGTTTGAGCGGAAATAATCAATTTCATTATCAATTCAAGCGAATGCAAATAATATCATTGTGTACTCGTATATGGAAAGGATTTAATATTTAGTGCACAGGATTAAAATCTAAAATCATTTGGGTTAAATTCCGAAGGTTAATCCCGCACTCAAATTTAAAATTACACAATACAGGTAGTTATTCAATATATCTGCACTAATTTGCTATCTTTTTTGTTCGTTATGAATGATGTGGGATATCCATCCAGATTTGCAAACCGAACTCGATAAACAAAGTGAATGTGGGAATGAAAATAGTAATTTTGAATTTCAAAATGCAAATATTCATGCAGGTATTTAATGGAATACTGGATAATACACAACATGGGAAAATATCCTACAGAAGTTTTTGAATGTATTTGCTCAAATTGAATTTGTATTCAAATCAGTCTATTTTCAGCAGATACTAAAACTGAAATAGTTTTAAAACCATAACGAATTTATTGTCGTTATATTCTTTACTGTTTGCTATAGCTGAATTTTCATTCTTAACACGTTAACTGCGATACATATCGCCCGCGATATGTAACCAGATGGTGACATCATGCAAAAGCGAATTTCTCCATTTCATTCTTCAGGTGCGGAGAATATATAATCTTTATTTGTGGACCGATTTTAACAATTCTTGTAGCATTTAAAATGTCCTTTTCTACAGGATTATTAGATTAAAATAGTATAGTACATATCTCGAGCGCACACAATTAATTATTTATTACTTCTGTGCGATACATATCGCCGGAGATTTATACAAACCAGCATGAACGTGTTATAATAACGTGCGTTTTATTTCTGTTCATTGCCAGTCTGAACCTCGTGCAATGTACATTATTATAGTTTATTTTTTTAGAAGATTGTTAGACAAAAAAATTCTTGAATTAACAAAAAACATCTGATGTGGCCAGCATATTACCTTCCATCAGTTATATGAGGTATTTACGAAACTTTTACCGGTGAACTGTTACCGGTAAACAGCTTTTTATCAGGTTATAGCTACCAGAATCCATAACCTATAAAAAAATTTGAAACAGGTTAGAAATTTGACGTTAGTCAACAAACTAAGCAGAGTCCTACTTTGAACACATTTCCACTTTAAACGCGCGCGCTTCGCTTTGCATCACTACCTTTTTTTGAGATTAGATTCTTCATGAATCCGGTAGATGGATTTGATAGATATTGAACAATTTTCGAACACGGTAACTTTTTACCACTCGTGTTTTTGAACACAGTCGGTAGATGCGGTATCTACAGGTAGAATTTTCGTAAATGCGTACATATTTTCTATAAAATCCATAATCCATACAGAAAGTTCCTTGCAAACGATTTTAAATTTCTTGTATGTACATTACCTTTCGACAGTTGTATGTATTTTATACAAATTCCGTACAGCAAAAAGATCCTATATTTCGAGTAAAATTATAACACAAATATACCACGAATATGTCAATTGCACTTGACACTAACATCCACTGACATTTTTCAATCAGAATTTTTTTAATATAGTAGATGTTTTTACCATAGCTGGCAAATTTATGAAATTTAATTTCTTTATAATTTTATAACTCTCTATCCATTTAATATGAAGTATAAAATGCAGTCAAATCATATAGAGAATACAATTCTTTAATATTTATAACAACATTAAACGGGAAAAGATGATATTTAACATCGTTTTTTCAAGAAAAACTGTTAAAATCTTCAAATGAGGGTACTTCTGGTTGACCAATTATAACCAAAATCTAATCAGCTCTTCATATGGATGTAACGAAGAGGAATACGAAAAAATTATAATTTTTGCACACAAACACAAACACACACACAAACACGCACGCACGCAAGCACGCACGCACGCACGCACGCACGCACGCACGCACACACACACACACACGCACGCACACACACACACACACACACACACACACACACACACACACACACACACACACACACACACACACACGCACGCATGCGAATTTTTTGACCAAAGACAATACCTTCTTTACCTAAAGGTGACGGAAGGTAAAAATACTTCCCTGAAATGAAATGGGAAAATAATGTAAATTTATTTTGTTTTTAGGTATTGTTATTACCAGAATATACCACGTTATTTCTGTTAAATAAAACAATTAAAATTCTTATCTACATTACATAACTTTATCTTCAATGTATTCATTTTAAATTAAATATGTGCGGTTCTAGTCCCTGTAGGTTTGAGTCTAAATAAGTTCAGATATAAACCTAAAAGATAGATACTTGAAAACAGCTACTTATCTGAACACAAGATGGAACTACACTCAACATCTAGTACATATCCCCGAAGATATGTATCGCAGTAAAAACAAATTACATACCGTCGGCGATATGTAGCGTCAGTAACGCAATATTACCTTATTTTTGTTCCGCAGTTAACGTGTTAAATCTTAAATATTAATGACACATCCCACTCAATATTTAATAAGGAAAAATATATACCTACATAGTTTTAAAAGCAAACTAAATGTAAAGTCATGTATATGTTTATAATTTATTCTATTAACATAAATTAATAATTTATATTTTAGAAATTAACATTAAATTATTAATGCTGCTACTCAAAGAATGTAATTATACCGGAAATTATTCGTGAACATATTTCTAAACGATGAGCTTTTTAAAATTAACTATGAATTTATTTATGATACCTACTTATACATACTGTTTTATGTACCAGACTCGGGAAATGCAATATTCCAAAATGGGCTTCATTTGAAAGTTTCCGAATCCAGGAAAATGAAAATATTGAAATAAGGGTGAAATTATTTAAATGATACTTGTAAAAATACAATAATTGATAGTTCTCTTTGTAGCAAAAACTGAACATCTCTATAAATTTTAATTATCAGAAAACAAAAAACTTTTCATTTCAAACTGTGGCAATTTTTCTCTGACCATAAGATAACCATATAAAAACGAAGTGTTCAGCTTTAAATTTTACTTTATGCATAATCATTTTTTAGAAAATAAAAACCGTATGGACTCATAAGGTTTTTGTAGAATTTTTTAATTTAAATGAAGGCTGTGATGTTAAATGTTATATTTTTCAATTTTTAGATAGATATCGTGTTAAAAATCACATATCGAGATTTTGGTAAATGACCACGTTTTAAGATCCCTAGAATCCAATTTTAACATTTTCACGATCTTAGTGTATGTGTGGATATTCCACTGTAACTCAAGTACTATTATTCGGAAAATTTGTATTTCGACCATTTTCTAATATGCAAACAGCCCATTAGATTTTGGTTTAAATGTGATAACCGGAAATGGCACTTTAATTGATGCTGAAAATAGTTTACATCGAAAAATAATTTTAAATGTAATTTTCTTCGAGATTTATGTTATTATAAAAATTAAAGATTATTAAATTTCCTACAGGTTTGCATTAATACTTTATATATTTTATTGATAAATATATAAAATTACTTATTGTTTGCTCAAACTCAATCTCTGATATAATATGCATTTTTTTGTCCTAGGTGCATATTACATTTTTCTGTCTACCTCACTAATAGTAGATGTAAGGGTAGTACACACAACACACATCTACAATAATATTAAATCGTAGTAGGCGTAGCGGACGAAAAAGTTTTGCGGCCGAAAGGTAATGGCTTAGCGTAGCGTACGAAACAGATTTTGCGGACGAAAAAGGTTTGCGGGCGGAAAGTGATAACCTTCTGAAAAGTATCATTTTTCGTCCGAAAATAAGTACATAAAATTTCACTTTTCGTTTAGGTAGACAGAAAATATTTTTAAATACAAGACGGGGGTACTAATTTCTACCTATAAGGAAAATTAACTACGTATTATTTATTTATAAGGTAAACAAAAACAACTACCCTTAACTTCTAATTCCATTTTCAAGATTGACATATTAAAAAAATTATATATAATTATTTTTCACGTTCATAAATCGCCAAAAACAATATTAAACTGTTCTATAAGAAACACTTACATATTTATTGAAAAACGCAAAAATCGAATGTTCTTGTAAACACAATTGTTTAAATATCAGACTTAAAATTTCTGTCTTCGATGTTATTTTGAAGAAACTGTAGGAGCAGCATTACAAGAAACGTAAACATATTTTTATTTTTTACTAGGATACGAGTATATTTTGTAAATACATTATGAAGCATCATTTGATTGATAATATTTGTAATTTAGCAAATACATTTTCAATATTCTCTCCTGTGCTACTTTTTATGCATAAATAAACATTTACCTGCAAATTGAATATAAATATTATTTGTTTTCCGAATGAATATTTGTTTTCATATCTGCAGTGCAATGTAAATATAAGATGAATCTTTCAATAAAATTACCAATAAATCTTTTTGTGATACAAAGGTAAGTAAATATATGACCGTTATTTATTACTTCAACGATTTTAAATAGGAATAATAAAACATACGGATATATTGCAGAATCTAATTAATTTTACTTGCTTCTGTGTTATTGGCTGCAAAAACCAAAAAATATAAAAATTGTTATGTTTGTATTTGTGCGGGCTTTATTTAAAATATTTCTTGCTATGGGGATGTATCTTTGCGAATATATTTTTATTGTGGAGCGCCCTCTGGGTGGCGTTTACATGGAATAAGAGAACCGGACGCGTCGGTCATTGCGCAGGAGTCTACATAAGAGCCACTTTCCCAGGCTGCACTACCGCTACCAGACAGTGGCGCAGGGTCTGAAAATACTAAAGGGTTCATGACCCTTACATTGTTAATATAAATTCAATGAAATATGCACATTTTAAAGAGAGTAAATAAGGTGCTCCACACGACCAGTTATGTTAGAAAAATAGCGTGCCTAGTTAAGGGTTAATGATGTTTGTTTTCAAATAGTCTTATACAGTTTGAATATTTGGTGAATACATTGGTTGTGGTATCAATAAAAAGATTAAAAAAATCTACATAAACTGACACCAAATACATATAAATTATTATATACCTACGATATTTTAATTAATCCCATACATTAATTTTTAAATTTATACAATTTTGTATTAATAGCAATAGCTATGGCATTTAAACAAATATAGATTAATAAATAAAAAAATGTTTGATATATTATCTGTCAAAATTTGTTATTGGCGAAGAAAATGTACTTGTAGCTGTCTGGTGGCAAAATTATGAACTTGCCAGAAAAGTAATAAAACTTATATTTACGGTTGTCAGACATCCCTTTAAACAATACTACACTTCAAATCAGTTTACACTTAAAAAAAAATATATTAACTTTATTTACTTATTTCTCTGTCGAACACTGTACAAGTTCTGACAATTAATCTCCTCGCCGGCCATTTTGTAAAATCGGTGCTGCCTCTATCGGTCATTCTTGTTGCCAATAGTCATATTTTACTTAGAATGACATTCCAATTTGATCACGCAAGTATTATTTTTTTACCTTAAAAACTTTCACATGACAGTTCACTATTTCCTATGCACTTATTTCTGAATATTATTACATTTCAGAGAGTAAATAATATCAAAAATGAATGGATCTATTTCGTGGCTATAAATATTAGTGGTCTGTCAAAAATTAATGCGAAACATTAGCTGTATTCTTTTTGGACAAAATCTCAGCTCATCTCAAATCACTTCAGATAAACACAGGAAATCGTTGTTCTTTTTGACACAACTGATCTAAGTTGTTCTCAGTAAACTCACTTTCCCCCTTTCCGATGCTACACTATCAGTTTACAAAACTCAAAATGATATGAAACACTCAGTTTACATTTTAAGGTTATATAATATAACAAATTTTATATTCACATATACAGATATACTTACAGTAACATATTTTCAACATTATCCATTTTTCGTTTATAAACAGTATTATAGATCAGAAAATAAATCAATAATTTTAACAGCTGTTACAGAAAATACTATCGGCAAAGAAAGGAGTGATAAAATGGAATTAAACTTGTTCTTTTTGCACACATCACAACTCACTTTAGCTCAACTCAGTTATGTACTGAGCTGAGTTTCAATTGGGTGAAAAAGAATACAGCCGTGGATAGCATTACACAGTCTGCAATTTGACGTACCTACTATTTTCTTCTATAGTGAGAGTAAATAGCTTTTTAAGGCCCTTGTCATAATCAATTGTAAGTCTATTTTATAATTAAATTAAAAATGATTTCTACATTGTGCTTTCAAAGCTATTTTCACATACATTAGTGATTGTTGTAATCAATTAATGTATTAATTATTGTAATCAATTTTGTATTTAATTTCATTTTATAAGTTTAGTAAAATTCTTGCTCGGGAGTCCATAATTTTGACTGTACAGAGAGATCAAAACAATCTGATAGTCACGTGACCCGCAACTTTCCTTAATGTCATCAAAACTAGACTTCTAGGAAGAAAAGTTTACTATCTATGTTCATGGGCTTGCGAGTTTGTATTTAAAAAAAATTATTTTAGTAATTTTAATGTTCTTGAAATTGCAACTTTCATACGAACATACCCATTCATTATTTTCGTTGCGTACTCTTGATAGAAAATACGCTTCGACAATAAACATGTGTTCGTGCGTTAAATCCATTTCGGGTGGTAACATAACCTAAAAAAGATTCATTGATTAATGTAGTAAAATAAATTTTTAACTCACCAAGCAAATAACGAAATACACTAATAAGAGTCGATAATGTAATTATGAAACGCAAGAAATATAATCGGTAAAATGAAACAAGGAACGTAACAGATATTTGAAAAAATATTTGACCAATCGACAGAACTGTACACGCCTATGAATTTCACGCAACTGCTAATACTTGTTTCCGCGGAGTAAAATGTTGAGAACTACTCTGGTCACATGACTATCCTATGGTTTTGATCATTCTGTAGATGTCAGCTCCATCGACTACATCGATCGGCTTCACTACCTGGCCCATGTAAATTACCTAAATGACGTCATCACATTGGAATGCCACTTTTAGAGAAATTTGACTATAGCTATGATTTTTGTGTTATTTTTCTTTTAATGGTTTATAATAAATTAGAAAATGCTTGACAAAAACTAAATTAATAACACTGAAACACATTTGTTTATATTTTTGTTCAAATATTATGGCTATTATTGCGTAGGCTTCCACAGTCTGAGTCATGAGAAACATTCGTTTTCCGGGAATGGACTGTGTCATATTTTGAGTCAGAGCTCAACGTCTCGCCCGCAGTCGTACGGGGCATCTTCAGGAGCAAGGGGGATAGTACTATCTCAAACAAGGTTACCCGACGTGTCAACCACGCTAGAGGCCGAGTTTAAGCAACAAGAGGGGGAGACTCAGTTTACAAGGTTACCCGACGTGTAAACCACGCTAGAGGCCAAATAAACCAAGTTTCTATTTATTGGAACAACAAATTAGAATTTGTTTACAAACGATCAACTGTAAGTGATACTTTACTTAAAGTTCATTGCTATTTCTAATATGGAATTGACGGGAGGTCATGTGTTGGCCACATCCGATTTTTACCTCTCGCTAAGAGAGGTATTGTATTCATGCTAAAAATCGCATATCCAGATTTTAATGAATAAGCACGTTTTAAGGTCCCTAGTATCCGATTATAACATTTTTACGATGATGTCCGTATGTGTGTGTGTGTGTGTGTGTGTGTGTGTGTGTGTGGGGATGTGTGTGTGGATGTTGGATTCACTATATCTCAAATACTATGAGACTTAAGACATTTTTAACTACGGATTCCTCAATCTAACAATAATGGGAAGAGTCCAGTCAGTTTTGGTAACAATTGGACAACCGGAAGTAGTAGTTACAAGAAAAAAATCGTCTAAATATTATTTATCGAAAATTTATGTAAATACTTATATTAAAGAACGTTAAATTCTTTATTCGATAAATATAAATTCATTATTATATCTTCTATAGATTTAGAGATAAAGAAAGGCATATAAAATAATTTGATGTAAAAAATCTCAGATCAAACTACTACAAGGCAAGAAATTCAAATGTTTCTAATTGACATATAAATGTCACTGTCAAAAATATTTGTATGCCTCTGTCAAAAATATTTGTATATTATTATGAAGATTATGAAAATAAAAAAAATTCAACAACGCAAAAGATATACGTAAAAAAGAATGTAAAAGGAATTTGCGAAAAAATGACGAATATAAAGAAAAAGAAAAGGAAAGTAGAAAAAGAAAATTTCAGGATATTGAATATAAAGAAAATGTAAGTATTGTACACAATTTATTTTAAAATATCCCATAGATTTTGCAAATATATGTGAGAATTATTTTGTAGTGAGACATGAATATATGTATTTGTATTTAAAAATATTTTTCGTTTTATGCATACAACCAGGTAAAATATCTGGCGAGAGGTTATGTGTTGGCCACATCAGATTTTTTTTATTGATACAACTACCATTTTTGTCAGTTGAAACGAGGAGCACCAGTCTGTGTAAACGATTTTCTTTTCCCGTGTTAACTGGCTATGTTTTGCTTTCAAATATTCACCCTGTATGAGGAAATAGTTGAAGTATAAGTACATTAATTTATTTTTTTAAATCAGTAGATATTTCCATATTTTTTACGATACTTTAAATAATGCTCCTTTGTGATTATCCGCATTCTACGCCACTGGTCTAGCTACCAGTGTTTGCTTTGTTTCATGCCCCATGTTCGCAATTCTGTTCACACAGATTGCCATCCGCGCTTATAATACATGCTTCAAACTCTAAATTAAACTACGGAAAGAATTTTCTATCTCTGTGTTTCAGCCGTGTATTCGCGCATCACAACGAGACTAAAAATTCGATATTAAGAAATATTTTTGATAGTACAGGGTGTCCCGAGGGACGACGAATTGCTGGAATTTATTCCCGGCAATTACGCCTTAATTGCTCATTCGACTGTTACTAAAGAACACTCGGGTGATTTGATTTTGAGAGAATGTAATCAAAATTGAACGAAAAGAGAAAGAATGTTTTACGAATTCAGGAAGTTTAAATTTATATCATTGAGTGACTGCTGTGACGTTTATTTCTTCAGAAATTTCAGGTTATTTTCCGGAATAAAGTTACTAAATAGTTTTAGAGGAATTTCTATGTATCACTAGATTTTAATTAAAGAAAACATTAACGGTACCAATTAAACTAAGTAACCAGTTGAGGTAGTTTTAATTCTTAAATTATTACCTACGATGTTTTCCCGGAATTCTTTTATGTTAGCAGAAAATTCACTTTAATGATTAATTTCATACAATTATAGTAAAGTAAGCTTTTACTTCCTTGTAATCAAACGTTGAAATATTAATTTTATTGACCTGCATTTTATTTATATAATATATAATCATTTTTAGAACTTTATCGATTCGTACGAAAAAGTTATAGCGATAGGTAGCGTTGTTGGAAACATACAAAATATATTAGAAAAATCTGATGTGGCCAGCACATTACCTTCCGTCAGTTCTATGTATTTAATACAAAGTCCATACAGATAGTTTCTTGCGAAATTTTTTTATTTCCTGTGGATTACCTTCCCTCAGTTCTATGTATTTTGTACAAATTCCAACAGAAAGATTCAGAATTGATCCTATATTTGCAATAAAATTATATCACAAACATACTATGTCAATCGCACTTGACATTGACATCTGTCTATCAAAATTGTTAAATTATATTAGCTGTTTCTAGTGTTATTGCATAGTTGGTTGCATTATGAAATTTAATTTCTTTATAATTTATTAACTCAATATCCATTGAATATGAAGTAGAAAATGTAATCAAATCGTATAGAGAATAAAATATTCTTTAATATTTATAATAATAGTAAATGTGAAAAAAATATATTTAACTGCGTTTTTTCAAGAAAAACTCTTAAAATCTTCAAATGAGGGTAATTTCGGTCAACCAATTATAACCAAAATCTAATCAGCTCTTCATATGGATGTAACGAAGAGGAATACGAAAGAATAATAGTTTTTAGAATGGTAGTGTTGGAGTTATCGACGGAGAAAAATTCGTCACACACACACACACACACACACACACACACACGCACACACACACACACACACACACACACACATGTACACACACATGTACACACACACGTACACACAACACATACACACACACACACGCGCACATACACACACACACGCACGCGCACACACACACACACACGCACGCGCGCACACACACACACACACACACACATGTACACACACACGTACATACACATGTACACACACACGTACATACACATGCCCACATAAACATATACACACAGACATACAGACATCATCGCAAAAATAGTAAAATCGTATTCTAGGGACTCTAAAACGTGCTTATTCATTATAAACTTACCATGGAATTTTTTGACCAAAAACAACACCTTCCTTACCTAAATTTATGACGGAAGGTAAAAATTTATGAAATATTGTCCAAGCAATACCTAGACGCTTGGACATATTATAAAACTTTAGCCATATTGTAATAGTTATTTGTATATCAAGGCCGCGAAATCACTCTTTAGCGTATCGAGAGAAAAATTGTCGCCGAGGCAAGACAATCTCGAGGGCGCTTAAAGATTTCGCGGACAAGGTGTACACAATATTTTTTGTGCAACCGTAAAAAATATGTAATTACAAATTTTATTAATTTTAAACAGTTTCATTGTAAATAGAAAGTTAGCTTTCAAGGTGGCTATGGGATTAACATTTGATAAACAAAACCATACAATTATCAAGTGTCAAAATGATTGTTTATCTAAATTCACTTCGCGGCCGTTACCATAACAACGGTCGCGAAATTTAATTTTGCGGCCTGTATTGCGGCTGCGAAATGCTTATTTCGCGTCCGGTTGCACAAAAAACATTGTTTAGTCAACGAGATTTCAAAGTTTGACAATCTGGCTGCGTTTTATAAATGTCCTGGGTTACGACTTATGCAAATGCTCGCGTTAGAATAATGTTAAGTGAATAATAGTAGTAATAAATAATTGAAATTTTTATTAAACCTATATCCAAAATTCTCGAACCTAATTATATTCCAAGTTCAACCCTGGATTTATATAATTATAAATTTACTGATATTACTTGACTGTTAGTATGATGTTAGTGTTTATTAAATAGTAATTTGATTAACTTTCCTACATTTCGATTCCAAATGAATCATCATTAAGGATAGTTAAAGTACAGTTGGAAAATAAGATCCTTACATAACAAAACCAAAAATGTAAGGATTAAAATGTCATCAAAAGGTATCAGAGAAAATAAAATACGTGCATACATCGGAAACAACTAAAGATAACATTTAGTTACTGTACAATAACTATCTCTGATGATGATTCATTTGGAATCGAAAGTTAATCAAATTACTATTTAATCATCATCCCTAAAATATTATATAATTATTATCAATTATTGGAAATAGTAATTCTTTTAAAACTCTTAAGTAATAGATTTTCTACAAAAATTATTTTTAAATAATGTTTTTTTTTCAATATAATTTTTAAAAATGTTTAAATTAGAAACTAAAGAGAATTCTACTCTGGTAGTAGAAAATAATAATTATAAAGAAACAAGTTGGTTGAAAAAGAATGTTAAACCATAAAATGAAAAACATGTCAATAATACACCTACGAGTTACCTATCAATAAACAACAACAACAACAACAACTAACGTAGGTAGGTACATCAAGATACCTTTGATATCACGGCTTCTGGAAACATACGAGTAGTAAACAACAATAAGAAATAATTACTTACACCTACAGAATATTTTTTCTTCTTATATTTTTTCAGATTTCGTTAATAATGATGACAAAGCGTAATATTTTTTTTTTCTACAAATCTATTAAAAGTAGCCTTTTAATGTTTGTTTTTAGCGTTAAAAATGTCATTTTATGACACCAGTGTTAAAAGTGACAGATCATTGTTACTTTTAACACTAATGTTAAAAGTGAATGTCAAAAAATTGTTAGAAATACAAATTTAAATTAAAAATCTGATGTGGCCAACACAATATCTCCCGCCATTTACAGCCCGAGTCACAAAAAATATTAAGTAAATCCTTTTTTTTGGATTAGCGAATTTTACTCTAATTTTGACAGTTTGTTTCTTAAAATATAGTCTTATCTAACTAAGCCAAGTAAATACATTTATTTTAATCCCTCAATAGGATTAAATCCCAATTACAGAGTGGGTTCACATTCCAAACATCCATGCCTTAGTGGGATTCGAACCCAGAGCCCCGAGCGCAATCGTTACTCTAACCATTGGACCACAGGAGCTATAATAAAATATAGATTAAATTTTAAATACCAGGATAGAATAGAATTCAGTAATCCAAAAATGAGGATTAGCTTAAACTTTTTTGTGAAACGATAATTTTTATTAATCTAAATATATACCTACATATTTACTTATGCTGGTAACTGTATTGAATTCCTTTTTTATTGTTCTATTTACTTTTTTCTTTTTAAAACGTTACTAATATTACTTTTAAATGATCAGTCCTTTGATAGTGACATTTATCTGTCAGTTACATACATTTGAATAACTGCGTTTTGTTTGTTTAAAGCGTAGACTCTGGGATTTAAATTATAGATAATTTTATAAATTTGTCCATAAAATATATAGAAAAAGTATTTACGCAAATCTATAATAAATTTAATAATCTTTAATTTATATATATATATATATATATATATATATATATATATATATATATATATATATATAAATAAATGTTGTATGAGGGAACCATGTTGATAATGTGCAATAAATAAAAGGCCTTCAAGTTCCAATATTCCTTATTTAATTATAATGAGGACGTTTCGAGCTAAATCCGCTCATCATCAGCAACTAACAAATTTTCAAGTTGAGTGTTATAAATAAATGCATAAATGTTTATAGTATTGAAGCAGAATTACATTGTTGTACATTATCGAAAATTGTGAAATTACATGTGAATTATATTCAACGTAGTCAGGTGGAGCATGGGCCCCCAACTCAACAATGCAACATGCCGCTGACACGGCCCATTACCAACTGCCGTGTCAGCGGCATGTTGCATTGTTGAGTTTGGGGCCCATGCTCCACCTGACTACGTCCTCAATATAATTAAATAAGGAATATTGGAACTTGAAGGCCTTTTATTTATTGCACTTTAATTTTTATAATAACATTTATTTCGAAAAAATAACATTTAAAGGTATTTTTCGAAGAAAAACTATTTTGAGCTTCTAGTAAAGTGCCATTTCCGGTTAACCGATTTTCACCAAAACCTAATGGGCTCTTTCCATTACAGAAAAAGTTTCGAAATACAAGGTTAAAAATTTTTCTGAATGATAGTATTTGAGTTAGAGTGGAGGATCCACACACATACACACAGACATCATCAAGGGTAGCGAGAGGTAAAAAAAAGTGTTCGTAGAAAAAATGGTGTATGATATACGTGTTAAAAGCAATTTTATTTTGTTCGAAGGTTTGGATCACTCCACTTCGCGTCGTGTTCCAAACTTCCCTCTCACAAAATAAAATGTCACTTTTAACACTTAAATCATAAATAAATATTCTTAAATATTACATAACTAATTACAAACTGAATATAATTATTGCTTTAAAATTTTTATTATTAACGTAAAAACCGCCAGCTTTTCAGATACCTTTTTGCATTTTAAATTGGAAATTAATCAATATTCAGATTCAGTAATATGTTGATATGAACTTTTTTTGTATACAATGTACATATATTCGTATTATGTACCGCCTTTGAAAGTATTGATCGTATGGAAAGACACCCCGTATTTTATAAATATAGGTATATGGGGTTAATGATCGAGCGGACAAGATGACAAGGAAAAGTTTGAAAAAGCAAGAACTGACAATTTCTTTTCATGACTTCAAAATTAATTTGCGCATTTTATAAAATTGTTGCGTAGATCAAAACTCAGCGATTTTAATTAAAAAGTTATGTCACTAATGTGAAAAATGTAAATAAAAAAATCTGATGTGGCCAGCACATTACCTTCCGTCAGTTCTATGTATTTTGTACAAATTTCATACGGAAAGTTCCTTGCTAAATTAAATACATATTCTATTTCTTGTACATTACCTTCCGGCAGTTGCATGTATTTTATGCAAATTTCATACAGAAAATTATTATTTTGTGACGTTTTCTATGTAATGTATCTGCAGAAATAAAAGATTTATTATTATTATTATTGCTTGTATATTACCTTAAAGCAGTTGTATGTATTTTATACAAATTCCATACAGAAAGCAAAAGATCCTATATTTCCAGTAAAATTATAAGACAGACACACTATGTCAATTTCACTTGACACTGACATCTTTCAATCAGAATTTTCTTAATATAGTAGCTGTTTCCACAGCTATGGCTACTTTATGAAATTTAATTTCTTTATAATTTTATAACTCTATATCTATTTAATATGAAGTATATAAAATGCAGTCAAATCGTATAGAGAATAAAATGTTCTTTAATATTTATAATAACATTAAATGTGAAAAAATGATATTTAACATAGTTTTTTCAAGAAAAACTGTTAAAATCTTCAAATGAAGATACTTCCGGTTGACCAATGATAACCAAAATCTAATCAGCTCTTCATATGGATGCAACGAAGAGGAATACGAAAGAATTATAATTTTTGGAATTGTAGTATTAGAGTTATCGCAGACGAAAATTTTGTTACATACACACACACGGACACATACATACACACACACACACACACACACACACACACACACACACACACACACACACACACACACACATACACACACATACAGACATCATCGTAAAAATAGTAAAATCGTGTTCTAGAGACCTTAAAACGTGCTTATTCATTAAAAACTCACCACCGAAATTTTTGACCAAAGACAATACCTTCCTTACCTAAAGGTGACGGAAGGTAAAAATGAATGATAAATATCGTCTGGTGAAACATCGTTAAATAATAATTTTATTATTATTACCAAAATAAATTTAAATCAATTCTGGTTAATAATATGTATATATTCACAATGATAATTTAATAGTTATTCATGCAACAATTGTGTGAAGTAGTAGGGGAGACCGGTGTCAATTGTAACAGGTGTCAAATATAACAAGGGTAGGTAACAGAACCATCTTTTCGAAGTAGATTACAACGCGCTTGCAGAGTGAAGCAGAAAGAGTTATAGCTCTTTGGTATTTAGTGTAAGTACATACGCGCAAATACGGCGTCTGTTTCTGACGAATGTCTGTCAATCAACAAAAAAGTAAATACAGGTAGTGACACACATTGTTTCTAAAACACTATAAGTACTCCGCTCGGAAATATTTCAAGTTAAGGATCAGTTTGTGAGTTATATCTGCTTTTATTTTTCATTAAAAAACATTTCGAATTATTACCTAATAATACAAAAAAGCAAATATCTTTATAAGTAAAGCGGTGTCAGTTGTAACACATGCCACGGTGTCGATCGTAACGTGTTTAATAATTATGTATAGTATTGATCATGATAAAAATTACAAGAAAAAACCACTGCTATCGAAAACATAAAACAAGAAGAGTAAAAAAACGAAACACACTTCCGAAAGTAACAGTCGCAGATTATTCTTCAGATGGCTCCGATGAGGAACTGTCTGATATGTATTGGCTCAAATTTTTTGAGCACAGGAGATTGGTTGCAGTGGCGAAAATGTAAAATCTGGCCACCGGGCAAGTTAAATTGGACGAAGAAAGACCTATTTTATGTTTACCTAAACTGCAATTCCGTTAGCGACTAAAGACATTGGTCAAAATGGTCCATATCACCATCAGAATATACATTTTGTTTGCTTTTAGTTGAGTCATCTGAATTTTGTATTTTCAGAGGTAATAAATAAATGTTTCTTTTTGTCAATAATTTCTTCTTTTATATGTTATTTTATCTTATTGCATCACTGTTGTAACATTTGTAGTACCTGACTAAAATCCTTATACTTTTATATTTGTCACATTTTCAAAAGTTTAAAATTCAAAATAATATTCACTAAGGTGGGTAGGTTCTCATATAGGTAATTTCAAAATTTCGAAATGTAACGTTAACTCATGAAAAATAAAAATTTAAATTTTGTTACAATTGACACCGGTCTCCCCTACTTTTTAGGTCGAGTGTGATGTTTTACGGAAATTATAGCACGAGATAGATAACACTACTTTGCAACCGAAATATAGTGCTGTTTCTCATAATACTAATTATAGTGAATAAGCACGTTTTAAGGTCCCTAGAATCCGATCTAACATTTTTACGATGATGTCCGTGTGTGTGTGTGTGTGTGTGTGTGTGTGTGTGTGTGTGTGTGTGTGTGTGTGTGTGTGTGCGTGTGTGCGTGCGTGTGTGTGTGTGTGTGTGTGTATGTATGTGTGTCATGTTGCTGTATTTCACTAGCGAATACGTTTTTGTGTTCATAGCCTAGTCCGAGTTAAAATTTTTATTGAACACACTGTATATGTTAAATATACCATTAAGACTTATTACCCATTTCTGGGTACCTATAGCAGTCTGATTTTTCTTCTTTTTTGGTAATTCAAATATGAGCCCATTATAGTTATATTAATTTCAGTCACAATAACTGATTTAAACATTTGTTTAAGTATGTCAAACAAATTTTTAAGAATAATTGTCAAATCAAAATTGTTTTACAAGTTTGTTTTAGAAGTTAATACTAAAAGGGTGAAAGGATAAAATCAGAGTTTGCAGTAAGTTTTCCGTAAGTTCGTATTTTCAATAAACAAACCAGTAAGTGGTGCTTAAGTTTAAGAGCTTTCGGAACGAGTATCTTCTTTAATAACAGACCTTATCAGATTTCATCTAATAAAATGACACCTTATTTCCTACAAATTTTGCAAACTGCTCTTATATCGCGGCGCGGCATACCAATTACACTAAAAACGGCGCGGCGCAATTTTGTGAATAAACATGATTTACTATCTGGAAAATGTTTTCGATGTTTTTCCGATGAAGTACGATTTTTAAAATTGGGAAAGTCAGAAAATATTGATTTGTTGCGTGTTCTCCGAAGAAAAGCTGATTATATTTTGTGAGCAATTTCCAAACAGAAAGCCTGAATATTTGATAATTGAGATTGAGATCAATATATATTAAAAAAGAAAATAGAATGTAAATTATTTATTTTACAATCAATAAGATAATGATTCGCTGACCTGCTAGTTACCATTAAATGACGATAACTATTTTAAGAGTTAATTAAGTTAAATGAAGATATGCTTGTATAAAGTTAGTAATGTTGATACTCGTACAATAAGTTTTAATCAATTATAATTTTACTAAAAGTACTTATTTATTTTAAGCCAGACATACAAAAATAGCAGTGGCAATACATATTAATTTGCGATTTTGATTTCTTGGACATTTGGACTACTTTTACATTTCTTTTTTAGATGGAGGTCTTCTATTATGTTCGGTTTATCATTAGTAGCAAGTTTTATACCCATTGGTGTGTTGTGTCCAATAAAAATATAAATTAAGATTTTATTCTCAGTTAATTAAATTTGATTATTTTTTGACATTTCTTACAACCAATGAAATGTTCCATTTTGTGTCACGTGTCTGCGTTTTAACCTATCCTGTCACTATTATACGGAGAATAAAGCTCTAGAGATTATTCCCTGGAATAATCTCTGTAGCTCTTGTTTTTGTTGACATATGTCAGATAATACTTAACACATAAGTAAAATGAGCACATTTGTGCCATTTCTGATAATAAAATAAACCAGAAAATTATAGAAACCACTTCTAGAAACACCATAATTAGTAATTATATCTTTTGATTATTTATTTTGCATGGCAAAGTGTGTTCTAGTTGTCAAAACAGATTTACCAACTAAGCCAAGTAAATGAATGAAGCTAGTTTACGGCATCCATTGTTTGAAGCATGTGGATAAAAAAATCTAATTAAATATAATTCGAGAGTAAGAATAAATTGAAAATAATTTTCCAGATTTTTCTCAAACTTATTGCCATTTGGCCATAGCCACTCAAGCCTTACGGGCTTTCGTGACTATTGCCTAGCAACAAGTTTTCGAAAAATCTGCCAAATTATTTTCAATTTATTCTTACTCTCTTGTTATTACTGAAAACAAAATAATATACAGGGTGCTACTTAAGTAAGCGTGCAACGCTTAAAACGAAGTAATTTACATTGCAAGAACTTTACGAGCGTACACGGTACCTAACGAGCGAGCGAAGCGAGCTTGTTTTCCGTACGAGCACGTAAAGTTCGGGTAACGGTTAAGCATTGTACAATGTTTTATGATATACTGAATCGTAAATAATTTGAAAAAATTTAAATATTGTGTGAGGGAACCATGTTGATACTGTGCATTAATAAATATAAGGCCTTCAAGTTCCACTATTATTTGGTTAAATTTATTTAGGACGTTTCGGAAAAAAATCCGCTCATCTTCAGCAACTATAAAATTCAAGTTGAGAATTAAAAGTAAGCAGAATTACAATGTTGTACATCAGCGAAAGTTGTAAAAATTACATGAAAATTATACTCTTATAAACACGAATATTTTTGATGAGTTGACCCACCTCTTATATTTATATACCGTGTTAGTAATTTATATATTCATCAAATCGGAGAACAAGAACAACAGATCGAAAGATAAAGAGGTGTTTTATTTAACGATGTACCTGAAAATAAATAAATAAATTTAAATAATTTTAGCATTTATACTAATAAAAAATACGTAACAAAAGGGATACGAGAATGTAAAATGGTCATTTGGTATTCATTGTTTAACAAGGGGTCGTTCTCTAAGCTGGAAGAAATGTAGTATAGCCGCACATCTGATTTTTAACTAGCTCTAACGGCGCTAATTTAAATATTCAATTACCTCTCTCGAGTAGCGAGCGCTTTAAATAAACAATAGTAGTGAAATCGCAAGGAAAATATCTCCTAGTAAACATTCGAATGATTCTGCAGCATTTTGTAAACGAGACAATTTTTGCAAATCCTATTAGGAGTGCGACTACACGAGCGTTTTTTAGTGAGCGTACAATGAAATGCAAAGCACGGCTGTAAATAGGGCTACACGGATCTATTTTTCCAGGGCCAGGTTTACCAGAAGCTGGTGGAGCTACAGCCATATTTATTGGCCCCGTTTTGAATGATAATTGCGTATAAAATTTGATACCGGCTATAGGATATTCTACTCGTATACGACAACATGGTAATTGCAGTTGAATATGTGAAGATAAGTTTGCATTGTTTTCCAAGAAAAGTCTCTTTTCTTTTCATATAACAATATTTGTTTATTTGGGATTTCCCTGACTGCATAAATAAATGAAGGTAAAATCGGAGAAAAACAATCTTAAAAATTTGTTGAAACTTGTTTTAATAAAATCTGACGTTTCGGCACCCAATCTGCCTTCCTCAGGGAAAATGTAAATTTAACGTAAAATAATTTTAATCTTAAACATTTGTATATCGTCTTAATTTAATAAATATAAAAATTATATCTACCACACAGATCATCTGCAAGGGAAATCTTGAAAAAAGTAACTTTTGTTTTTTATTGTACTGTTAGCATAAAAGAAGAAGAAGGCGTTCAATTTAATATTTCATTAATTAGAAAATAAAAAATCTGATGTGGCCAGCACATTACCTTCCGTCAGTTCTACGTATTTTATACAAATTCCATACAGACAGTTTTTTGCGATAGATTCTATATTTCCAGTACATTACCTTCCCTCAGTTCTATGTATTTTGTACATATTCCATATAGAAAGTTTCTTAGAATTGAATATATATTTTCAATAAAATTATAACACAAACATACTATGTCAATCGCACTTGACATTTTTGACCCTGTTGTAACTCACACCTGAGTTGAGATGAACTGAGTTGTGATGTGTGCAAAAGGAACAAGTTTAAATCACTTCCTTCTTTACCGATAGTATTTGTTGTAGCAGCTGTCTAAATTATTGACTTATTTTCTGATCTATGATACTGTTTATAAACGAAAAATGGATAATGTTGAAAATATATTACTGTAAGTATATGTGTATATATGAATATAAAAATGTATTATATAACCTTAAAATGCAAACTGAGTGTATCAAATCATTTTGAGTTTTGTAAACTGGTAGTGTAGCATCGGAAAGGGGGGAAGTGAGTTTACTTATAACAACTCAGATCAGTTGTGTCAAAAAGAACAACGATTTCCTGAGTTTATCTGAAGTGATCTGAGATGAGCTGAGATTTTGTCCAAAATGAATACAGTTTATATTAGCTGTTTCCCGTGTTATTGCATACCTGGCTGCTTTATAATATTTTTTTTTATAAGTTTTTAACTCAACGTCCATTGAATATAAAGTATAAAATTTAATCAAATCGGATAGAGAATAAAATATTCTTTAATATTTATAATAACATTAAATGTGAAAAAATGCTATTTAAAAGCATTTTTTCAAGAAAATCTGTTAAAATCTTCAAATGAGGGTACTTCTGGTCGATCAAATGTCACCAAAATCTAACCAGCTCTTCATATGGATGTAACGAAGAGCAATACGAAGGAATTATAATTTTTAGAATTG
Source organism: Harpalus rubripes (assembly GCA_963082715.1). NCBI lineage: Eukaryota > Metazoa > Arthropoda > Insecta > Coleoptera > Carabidae > Harpalus > Harpalus rubripes. The sequence continues at coordinate 17,909,871 of OY720453.1, read as the reverse complement.
CAGTGTTGGAGTAATCAACGGAGAAAAAATTGTCACACACACACACGCATGCACGCACGCACGCACGCACGCACACACACACGCACACACACACACACACACACACATACACACATACACACATACACACATACACACATACACACATACACACATACACACGTACACACACACATACATACATACACACATACATACATACATACATACATACATACATACATACATACACACATACACACATACACACATATACATGCAGACATAGTGACTCTAAAACGTGCCTATTCATTAAAAACTCATCATCGAATTTTTTGATCAAAAATTATACTTACCTTCCCCCTAAAGGTATGACGTAAGCTAAAAAATAATTAAATATATGTATTGAGTTTTAGATTGGTATCATTCCTAAAATAGACTAAAACTGTGGTCGTACGGAGACATTATTGTATCATTGAATAATATTTTGACGATATAATGTGTTTTGTATTTAATTATCTTTGTATTTGGCTTTTTGACTACTGTTATTAAAAAAGAATATAAATTTAAACAGATATGTTTTCTCTAGAGAAAAGCAAACCCTTGGACGTGCCAGTGCCCCAAATACATAAACCCAGTACTGTGTCTCGAATGTATTTTCCATTCCTCTCCTGGCGCAAAAGTAATCAGCACTCACAGGATGTATCCATCAATTGAATGCGTTTCTTCTACGCAAGACGGATCTTCTGAGGTGAATACACCGCGAAATTAAAAATAAATCTAAATAAATAATGACACTCAGCCGCACAAGATGACAGTTTCAATTGCGGAATCTCCCTAGCCCTGCAATCCATAAGAACCCGGATAAACCCCCGCGTTTTATGGACTTATTTTATGTGTTTTGCAGGGGGAGATATATTCTTCGCATCAAAGACAACATCGAGATAATATGCGTAAACACTTTATAACTGCGTATGTTTATGATGACATGTGTTATTACGGTGGTTATTTCAGATTATGTTGAATTTGAATTACTTTGTAAAGAAATACACTTCATGTATAATTTTGGATATTTATATGCGATTTTTATAGTTTAAAGGGTTGCTTTAATAACTTAATTATTAGATATGGAAAAGAGTTATTATCGTATAAGGATGCAAAGGGGAAAGACAAGAATTATTTAGTTCGTTCTTCTTACACATATTTTTTGTCATTTAACCTACAAATTTACTTACATACATTCCGTACATCGGACATCTGCCCAAATTTTCATACATGTGCAAGATGTAAATCGAAAAGTGAAAAATAATAAGAAATAAGTTTTTCTTTGCGCAAACGTTACCTAATTATTTAATGCAGAAATACTTCAAATAAAAGTTATAGAGATTTAAATTCTGCATCATAATCATTTAAAACGATTATTTTACCTCTTCATATAAACGTAAAAATTAATTATAAAATTACAGTTTTTATAAGCTTTTAATCTAGGTAGCCATGGATTTATGACAAGTTATAAGCAAATACATTGTTTTTAACTGTCAAGTACAAGTAAAACAATTTACCTTTTTGTGTTTCATGTTAAATTAGTACTGTAATATAAAATTTAGTTCTAATTAACAGTTATAAATAACGCATTTGTTTATTTTTTGTCATAAATCCTTGGCCGTCTAGACTAAAAGCTCATCAAAACTGCAACTATAATTAAATTTACGTTTATATTAAGAGATAAAATAATCGTTTCAGATGATTTGGATGTAGAATTTTAAAGCTCTATAACTTTTATTTGAAGTATTTTTGCATGAAATAATTAGGTAACGTTTGCGCAAAGAAAAACTGATTTTCCATGTTAAACGCCCATGTTCCACTTTTCGATTTACACCCTGTACCCCTGTACAATAAATGTCAAATAAGGTTAAGGTCATAGGCGTAACTAAAAAATTTTTCTAGGGGGGGCCAGGCCCTTTGAGTTCAAAATGCAAAGTAAATAGAAATCCCATTTTGTCGTATGTATGCATTAAAAAATGTGTTTTGAAAATCACTGTTTTAGAATATTCCAAAAAATTATTGAATATCCCATTAAATTCTAGAATATTTCGGAAAATTCTAGAATATTCTATAAATTTTTGGCATTTTTAAATAAGTATATAAAGGGTGGCTAAGCTAAGTTTAGTTTTAAATAGCGACACAAACAGATAAAACTTTTTGGACCTTTCAGAAAAATTCTAGAACGTTAAAGAACTTCATGGAAAAGGAAATTCTAAAACATTCTGGAATTTTATGGAAAATTTCAGAACTCTCTCGAAATTCTGAACTTTCTAAAATATTCTAAAACTCTCTGGAACTTTATGAAAATCTTCTTAAACTTTTATGCACATTTTAGATTATTTTAGAACATGTAAGAAACTTTTCGAACTCTCCGGAAAATTTACGTATACCTATAATGTAGATTGTTTTGAAATTTTAACTTCTAGACATCGCTGGTTACTTTAGCTAGAGATGAAATACAGTGAATTTTGTCGTTAGGATGTAAAGTACAAAACGCTTATTTTATTGTTTAAAAAAAGCATAATTTGTGGAATAATTATTGCTTAATCAGAATTTTTCAAATCAAATAATTACTAAATTATGTACTACTCACTTAAATTTCTGTCGATTGATCAATTTACATCACACCATTCACAAAATTATATTAATAATTAAAATATAAAATAATCACACGAATATGTAATTTTTCCTAGGGGTGGCCATGGCTATCCTGGGGAGGGCCGGGCCCCCCCTGGTCCCCCCCTAGTTACGCCTATGGTTAAGGTTGGCATTTGCATAAAATAGTCAGATAATGAATTACTTTAGTGCCGATTATTAAACTTTTATAGATGATTTTTGTGCACTTTATTGGACGATTTCAATTAAATACTTTTTTAAATTTCAAATTTAAAGAAATGTAATATGTAATCAGGCAGTCATAAAAGTGTATTAATAAAACTATCTGCAGCCTTTGTACATAATTGCGCATATTCCTGGATATATTACAAAAAAATATTATACGAGTAATCGTTTTCATTATTGTAATTAAATTTTCTTTATTGTACCGTAGAACGGGGCTCTTCAGGATTATTGGGGTTATTTGGAATAAAGGAAATATTAGTTTCATGTGACCAGTAGCGCCACATATTATTATGACGGTCATTTTTGAGGTTAGTATCCAACAGACCACTTGTTCCGCTGTTGTTTAGCTTATAGAAAATATTTCTTGTCGCATCTGTATTCTGTTGACAACAATTTGAATTTGCGAGAAATTTACTGATGAAAATATGTGTTAAACTTCTTCTTCTAAAGTGTGTAAGTTATAGGTTTAGTTGATGCTCACACAAAATAGTAATTAACGTAATAAGGGTTTTATAAGAACAATAACGCCTGAGGTCAACAGTGTACTTTTCAAGGTCCTCTGGCCCGATATGCGTACGTTGACCGAAAGCTTTATTGTCCGTTTGACTCCCGTGGTGCGTTCAACGTTTAACGTCCGACTATAATTTTTAAAATTCTACGGATTACGGAAAGAAAGTTTTAATAAAATTTATTGAGTAGGTAGGCTATATATGCTTCTGCTTGTTTTTACCTTCCGTCACCTTTAGGTAAGGAAGGTATTGTCTTTGGTCAAAAAATTCGGTGGTGAGTTTTTGATGAATAAGCACGTTTTAGGGTCCCTAGAATACGATTTTACTATTTTTACGATGATGTCTGTATGTGTGTGTGTGTGTGTGTGTGTGGATGTGTGTGTGTGTGTGTGTGTGTGTGTGTAACAAAATTTTCGTCTGCGATAACTTTAATACTACAGTTACAAAAATTATAATTTTTTGTATACTTCTTCGTTACATCCATATGAAGAGCTGATTAGATTTTGGTTACAATTGGTCAGCCGGAAGTACCATCATTTGAAGATTTTAACAGTTTTTCTTGAAAAAACTATGTTAAATATAATTTTTTCACATTTGATGTTATTATAAATATTAAAGAATATTTTATTCTCTATACGATTTGACTGCATTTTATACTTAATATTAAATGGATATAGAGTTAAAAAATTATAAAGAAATTAAATTTCATAAAGTAGGCATAGCTATGGAAACAGCTACTATATTAAGAAAATTCTGATTGAAAGATGTCAGTGTCAAGTGAAACTGACATAGTGTGTTTGTCTTATAATTTTAATGGAAATATAGGATCTTTTGCTTTCTGTATGGAATTTGTATAAAATACATACAACTGCTTTAAGGTAATGTACAAGAAATAATAATAATAATAAATTTTTAATTTCTGCAGATACATTACACTGTATATAGAAAACGTCACACATAATAATTTTCTGTATAAATTTGCATAAAATACATGCAACTGCCGGAAGGTAATGTACAAGAAATCGAATATTTACTTTAGCGAGGAACTTTCCGTATGAAATTTGTACAAAATACATAGAACTGACGGAAGGTAATGTGCTGGCCACATCAGATTTTTTTATCCCAGTATCAATATCATTTTATTGACAATATTACCAAAGCAACAACGCATAACACGCTCTAGGGTGTTATTTGGTATATAACATATCAGTCGGACGGTAAAACATTTTTTCTAAAGTGGGGCTATTTAAGACGTAGGGTAAGGGCTAATTGGGACCCCTATTCTATTGATACCAACATATGCATGAGTTGATGTGATAAGACACATCTGAAGTATTCCAAAACAGAATAGAGCCGTTAGAAATTTTAATACAGTTTTGTTATAATTTCAAATAAGTGCAAAAATATAATCCCAAATAACCCCGTTCTACGGCAATTAAAGATAATTTGTGTTGTATTCAAAAATCTTTTTTTTAAATAAACTGAAGGGATATAATCAAAGATACACATATTTGTTATAGTCCGGACACTTAATTTAAACATAACATTTAACTTGTCATGTTAGTTTCAGAATTTTAAGAGGTATAATAGAGCACAATGTAGTTGCGCTGCATGTTACGTGCTAGAAATATGGGATTTATGGTGTTTTTCTTTTAATTCAGAACCAAGAACCTGCCAATTGTGAATGGAAAAATTCCGTGACAAGTTTTAAAAAAACTTTTCAATAGAAAAAGCTTTTTCGCACTCTCGAGACTAAAGAGCGATTCTAATCACTCATTTCAGGGACTAAAGTTCAAATTCAGTCCCAGAAGGATTAAATATGACTATTTCACTCATAAATTTATAAACCAATCCAAATTCAGGATTCTACCTAGTTACCAAGTTTAATTTTGATAAAATATCCTCACAAAAAAATTTTCGCTTCCTTTAAGCCAATAAGATGTATTTTTACAAGTAAGTGAGTTTTGATAAGCGAAAATTTTTTGACGTTTTAGAAACATATTGTTTACCTACATGTCAAAGTGTGTATATTTTTAGTGTTATCAGATTTGATTAAAAACGAGTCGATTCGGACAGGAATACATTTAAAACGTTGAAAAAGCAAACTTAAATGTAACACCTCAAAACACAATAAAAATTAGAAGATTTTTGTCGAGAAGAAAAATATATAAATGATTACCTGATTTTTATTTTGGAAATAGTCATCCGAATAACATTCGTGGTTAAATTTTATCCTGGAAAAATTTTCCGATTGCTTTACTCGAGCCTGTTGCAAATTTATCTCGTGACATTGATCAAAAATCACTCGTTTGACAACTCGTGATTTTTTTATCAATGCCACTCAATAAATTGCTAGGCAACCAGCTCTCGTAACAATCTGAAAAATTTTCCGGCAAAAATTTACCTTATGATATTGTATATTAAAAAATCCCTGGGGGACTAAAGTAAAAAAAAACCAAGATGTTTCCATAACATCATATAGTTACTATGACTTATTTGTTCGTATCTGCACTACATTTTGAGCAGGCGTTGAGTTTAAATTTGAACAAAATTTTTGAAATTTGTATTTTCAAATTGTAAGATTAATTTCTTTTACACTAATATGGTTCCATTTGATACGGGAGTGCGAAAATAGCGTATATACCACAGGATTAAAGTGCATTCAATCCCTCAGGTGATTATTTCCCTCACCTTCGGCCTAGGAAATAAACTTCACCCACAGGATTGAATATGCACTTTAGTCCCTGAGTATATAATATACTATTTAATACCTATAATGTCAATGATGAAAATTTTCACCTGTGATACAAGTCTTTTAGTGATTGCATTGCTTGACCTCTCGACAGCCCAGCTGACAGCTGTAGTCTCATTTAACATAATATGCCTAAATTGTCTATAAAACTTCGGCACGATTCGAACCCAAATTATCAGAATATATTACACTTACACACAAGCGAAGATTCAATATTAAAAATGTTCCTAAACTTCCAAGTGCTTATTCAAATAACTCCATCCCCATTACCAATTCCAATATGTTTAATCCTCCCTCAACTAATCTAAAATGTGATGCAGTCTTGAATAATCCGCCCCTGTGAACTGAAGGTTAATAATCGCTTCTCGGGTACATAATAGCATATCGTATTAGATCTCAGTTCTAATCTCGCAACGATATTACCAATAAAACTCCACTGGATCACTGGTAATTGATTTTCCTATCACAAATTCATTCATATTTATTGACCTCTGTTTATATTATATAATTACTGATTTACTAGTAACCTATGCAAATCTAGTTTACGATCTATTGCTAATAAATATTAATGTCTCAATGTCTCAAGTAGCGATATACAAGTTAATTTCACCTAACCCACATGACTCGCAAGTATACAATGTATGTCCTGGTAAGTTCATTAGGCAAATAGCTGGTTAGTAATTATGAATTTTAATTTCGATGATAAAAGCGGTTTTTAAAAACTTTTTTTTTAAATTCTGATGCTGTTAATACCTACACGTGACCTTAATTACTCCTGAAATTTACATACTGTTATAATAACTTTTAATAAGTCATTTTTGTTTATAGATACGGTAATTTAGGAGATATTCTTTTTACCTCCCGCTACCCTTGGTAAGGGAGGTATAAGGATCGTTCTAAAAATCGCATATCGAGATTTTGCTAAATGACCACGTTTTCAGGTCCCTAGAATCCAATTTTAATATTTTCACGATGATGTCTGTGTGTATGTGTGGATCCTCCGCTCTAACTCAAATACTATCATTCAGAAAATTTCAACCTCTTTCTAATATGCATAGAGCCCATTAGATTTTGGTGTAAATCGGATAACCGGAAATGGCACTTTACTTGAAGCTCACAATAGTTTTCCTTTGAAAAATACCGTTCTTTTCTTGGTTGATTCATTTAGGAAGAGCTTTGAGTGTCGCTGCCCTGGTGACTCCAACCAGTGATTCTTGTGCCATTGATTCAGCAATGTTTTAATTCCCAGCTTAAATATCTCCGCTGAGATTCCAAAAGTCGGTTATGGTCCTGTGAAAGGAAAACTTGTCCCCTTCTTAGCCAGACTATCTGCTACCTGGTTTCCTTCGATCTCTGAATGCCTGGGTACCCATATTAATTTCAATTAGTTCCTCGCTCCTAGTGCATTTAATCTGTGGATGCACATTAGAACAAGTCCAGATTCTGTCTCACAGGATTCTAGTGCTTTTAGTGCGGCTTGGCTGTCTGTTACTATAGAGATTCTTCTGTTGCTAAACTGGCTCTCTAGTAGTAATTTGGCGCAGGTTAAAATTGCGTACAGTTCTGCATGGAAAACTGTCGTATAAGTCCCGAGGCCAATCGACTGATTGTGCCTCAGTCCTTTAGCTCCATATATTCCCGCTCCTGTTCCATTTGATGTTTTGGATCCGTCTGTATACATGACTATGTCATCTTTTTCCACCGGACTATTTAAATGTTTTCTGTAGATTTGCATTAATATTTTTTTCTACATATTTTATGGATAAATTTATAAAATTATCTATAATTCAAATTCAGGAACGCTTTAATCAAACAAAACTCCTTGGTTACGCACTTATTCAAATATATGTAACTGATAGATAAATGGCACTATCAAAGAATTAATCATTTCAAATTAATAATGGTAACGTTTTAAAAAGAAAAAAATAAACAGAATAATAGGAAAGGAAAACAATACAGTTTCCAGCATAAGTAAATATGTAGATTAATAAAAATTAATGATTCCCAAGAAAGTTTAAGCTAATCGTCATTTTTGGATTAGTGAATTCTATTCCGGTATTTAAAATTAATACAGAAAGGTAGTTACTTGGATTAGATTAGACTACATTTTAATAACTAAACTGCAAAAATTAGAGTAAAATTCGCTAATCCAAAAATTAGCCTAATATTTTTGTGGTGCGGGCTGTAAATGGCGGGAGGTATTGTGTTGGCCACACCAGATTTTTTTATCAGGAAATAGCCAGCAGTCTAATTATGTTTTTTAATTGAAGTGACAACATTCATAGTAAAATAAAAATATATGTATGAAACAGTAATACAGCCTTTAATTTTTTTTTACTAAACTTCATTGAAAGTTATTTGTTATTCAAGTAAACCTTAATTGTTATTCGTTAAGCTGCAATAATTTTTTAAAATCTAGGCTGACGTAGATATTAATTTCATTTTGTTTTCAAACAGATGAGTTCGCTAATAATTGGATTCACATAAATTTATCGTATTTCAACAATTAAAAATGACCTCGATACGTGAACATAGGACTTTAACATGTAAAATCGTACTTTCGGAATTTCCTACTTTCCCAATTATTTTAAGTAATAGGTAAGGCTTCAAATACATTAGAAATCAATAAACAAAATGTATGAAAATGTATATCATCCCAAATATATAGATAGCCTTGGAATTGAAACTAAAAATTATTTTTTTTTTTTTTTTTGTTATTTTCGTAAATAATTAAATACGAATATTGGCGCCGAAAATAGTCATGAAAAACAAGCTAAGTCGGACAGTTTACTGAAAGTCGATACCTGGATGGTGGCTGAATTTATATCAGAAAACAATTGTTTTACTGCTGCCGAAATAAGGGGCGTTAAAGAGTTAAGGTAAATTAAATGTAAAAACCCAACTATCAGCTCTTCGACCTACTTCTTCCAGCCACAATTTTCTTTTCTTCGCATCTTTTGGCATATTTATAAATTCAGTATTAGGTTTGCTCTTAGCAGCAATTTTGCAAGAAAACACAATACGATACTGTAAATTACGTATTTTATACTGGATTTTTTATTATTTAACACGAACCAAACTAAAAAAAATTGACACATATTTGACGACTTTGACAATATACTTCTCATAACACTTGTAACAAAATACAAAGAATTGACACTATAAAGGGACCAATTGGAGCCGATGAAGATATATGTGTTGTGACGTCACATTCTGTTTCAGATCACGTGACTTTTTCAAAATATCCAAATTTCAAAAATTATTTGCTGATATTTTCAAATTTGAGGCTATTTGAATAATGACATTTTTTTCTCTAACTATCATAATAAATAAGATATGATATATTTTCAAAATGAGAAAAAACGAGTTTTTGCCTGTAGCTCAGAAACAAAAAAAGATCGAAAATTCCTGTGGTGACTATTAAACTTTTCTCGAAAAGTTGACCATGCAATGTGCAAACGGTTTTGCTCTATCAATAATATTACCCGAGATACCTTAAAAAAACATCGAAAATGAGACAGCCTGTACTGTAGACATTAAGGAATAATTGTGCCAAGTTTGAAAACCCCGGTATTTTTTCCCTCGATCAGCTTCTATTGATCTAATTTAACTGGGCTAATAATTAATTGAAAAAAATACATTTAAGTTTTGTATTTCATTCAACATATCTTTCATTTCCATCCTGATTCAATAATACAATTCAAGGTCCTATTAAAAGTATATGTGTCGAAAACCGTGATGAAAATGAATGGAAGTAATGTGTTGACCAAATCAGATATTTTTTCTATAAACATTAGTTACCACACCATACCTACAAAAGAGATCAAATAGAAGTAAATGAAAAATACGCACATCTAAAAGTGATACTCGAAAAGTATTGTTAATTACAGAAGGTATCCAAACACAACCGTGATTGAGCTGGAATGAGATAAAAAAAGACAGAGATTGTATGCGCATTTGAAACGCATCGAATAAACAAAAGCACTGCACACATTTTGATTAATTAGCACATTTTGCCGCTGGGTAATTCTATTTTGGGCTCCATGTACACGTACTAAATTTTAACGATCATCGAAATTAATATGCAAGAATGAGGTTATTTAGCCATCACTCTTCACATACAATCTACGCGTTTATGAACACTACGCTTTACACAATATTCACGTGATTTACAAGAGTATGCTGTGCACCATCATTGATGATAGGAAACTCTTAAAATAAGTATAAAATTAGACATTATGTTCGTTTTAATTATTTATCTTTTTGATTCTAACTTGATATAAACTAATTTAAGAATTCTAAATTCACGAATGTAATTTGACTAGTGGTAATTTTATTTTCCGTTAAAAAAGTAATAATAGGTCTGTTCGTTTCGCTACTTTGCGTCTATAGAAGTAAAGATTGGTTCTACTGTCATTTCAAACTGACAAACGTTCAACATAGGCTATTTGACGGGCTACTTTAAAATATGCTCTACTTGATGACAGCATAGAAAATAAAATGGAATTGGCGGGAGGTATTATGCTGGTCATAACATATTTTTTATTTAAATTTTGATACGAGCTTCTGTTTAATATACAGAAACAAATTTAGTCCAGAACTTGCTTATTTTAAATTTTGATATTTAAAACTCTATTTCCTGATTTATAGATTTATTTCGACATAATAATCAGTGATATTAAAATTTAAATTGGTTTAATTATGAATTGTTCGAAGTACGGAAATTAATTACATTTTCTATTTACATAATTTACAAATAAATTGGTCATAAATGATTTTACATATTGAGAAAAATAGTAATAATTTGGTTTTAGTACCTACTTCATGGGTATACAGCGTAAAGTTTATATGGGTGACGATAAATAAATATTAGGAGTTAATAAACAAGACTATTACTATGGCTAAACAAATATTAAATACTTATATAAGACTAAGAATACAATAAAACACTTAAACACTAAGATATTTTTATTTAAACAATATTTATCTCATTTATTTCTATAACTACGTTTATTTATGTTCACTACTCGTTGACTATTTGTTTATATCACGAACTATTTACTTCACGACGCTTGTTTATATCAGACTGTCCAATGTCTTCGCTAACATGGCTATATACTCCGTTGTTTGTATTCGAGAAATTACTAGAACATTATTCTAGATGAAAATATTAAATACAATAGATAACGTCACCCAAGTCTGAACAGGTTTGTTTACACCGCACGATCGTGTGTCTATTACGTCATCCCTAAAAATAGACACTCGCTCGTCGCTGCAGCGACGGCGCTGGCGACGGCGGGCGCTCTACGTTACAATATTTACCCATTAAAATAGATTCATATATTACATTATTTTCTTATTTTTGTACGTATAATCAGCCTTATTTTGTAAGTAAGTTGTGAAGTCTTAGCAACGTTGCTTAATATTTTAACCAATAGAAACAAACGCAGTTCGCAGTTATTATTGGTTATTTACTATAACAATGTTGCTATGACATAACAACCTTCTTACAAAATATGGGTGAATATGTAACAAAAAGCTCTTCATTTTGAATTAAAAAAATTAATATTTGGGTTTTTGTTTGTTGTATTGTCGAACGGAGACTTTTTGTATAACTGTATGTAAAATAACCTTTGCCCTCTAATATACTCCACCCAGTAAAAAAATTATGTAAAATACGGGTATTTCATTTTCGTTTTTGAGAGAGAAATGAATATTTAAAAAGGAACTAATCAAATGATCGCCGGTTCAATTTTTCATACTCAGAGCGTCGAACGAGGCAAGTTCACAGTTTCACACGTGTAGTAGCTATGAGTATGATCGTTTATTTTCCGCGGGTTGACGTACGGTAAAAACGCTCGCCTATTCTCGGAAAACTAAAAACAAAATATTTTTACAAAAAGGTCGAGTACATAACAATAAACTGTGGTTTTCACAGAAATCCTGTAAATTGAATAACAGAGAAAACACTCATTGAATCTGACTAGCATTTGGTTTAAAAAGAATATAAACAACTCTTGAATTTCGATTTATTTTGACTCGAGCATTTTTTTGTCATTTGTCGCTATCTACAAATCCAAATATTGTTTAATCTTACGCCTTTGACAATGAAAATTATAAATTCAATAAATATATTGTTGTCTCACTAAAGTATTATGAGCTATTTATTGCTAGGATACGTTCTATATAAACATATCTATAACAACCGGGGCATTATATGAGGGCATAATGAGCTATTATGCCCTCCTTACAATCTGATCATCCTCTATGGACTTTAAATTAGAAATAATATGAACGGTATATAATTAAAATTATTTTCTTTTTAATTATAATTCATTACAATAATAATGATTGATTACAACAATTAATAGATTAATTGATTACAACAATTAATATAATACGAAAACAGCTTTGAAAGCACAACATAGAAATAATTTTTAATTTAATTATAATACTTAAAATTTATTATAAAAAGGGCTATAAGAAGCAATTTACTTTCACCACACATGTAAATAGTAATTTTTTGGGGACGATATTTATCCACATTTGAATACATGTTTGATATTATTTACCGTCACATGTGACATCCAAACCAGTACGAACTCTCTAAAATGTAATAATATTCAGAAATAAGTGCATAAGAAAGATATAAATAACTGGGATCTGTCATTTGAAAACGAAGCTCAAAATAAAATACTTACATCTTGTACAGACGAGAATGGAATAATTAGGGGAACATTTATGCGTTTGTCTTCCTCAAAGTATGCATAAGCATTCAAAATAATTTCTTTACACCGTTTCGATAAAATATATTTTCCGAAACAACAAATTCATCCATTCCATGATCTCCAACGATCCAACGATATAGAACGTTGATGTTTTAAATATAAATGTTGATAATAAACAAAACAATTAAACATCCTTAGCAACACCAAAGCTTAAGCATTATTGTAATCAAAATTATTTTAAATGAAAACTTATTTCACATATTCTAGTGAGACATAAAATCTTGTACTCGTATGCACCACGAGCGTTACTAGATGACTCGGACGACATCTATCCCTCGTGCCAGAGGCATTATCATCATCGTAACGCCCTTGGTACATAAAATACTATTAAATAAAAAAAACTTAAAATATTATTTCTACAGATCTATTAAAAGTAAACTTTTTTATGTTTGTTTTAGGGTTAAAAATGTCATTTTATGTTAATAATGTTAAAAGTGAATTAGTTACCTTGGACGAACAAATCGACATTTTTGACATATGCAAAAATATATATTAGAAATACAAATTTAAATAAACAAATAGTATTTTTAGAAAAAATGGTGTTTAATAGTATATACATAGTGTATAATAGTGTATATATCGGGTGTCTACTTTTTTTATGGACCATAGGAAATAAAATGATAAAATTTTCATATGGCCGTAAATTTTTTCTTATTAATTTTAGAACTAAAGTGTAAATACAAAAAAAAATCAGAATTAAATGAATCTAAACCTAAAAAACCTAAATTTATTAATGTAATAGGTTCTTGTCATGAGATAAACGTAAAATAAAATATCCGTGCCATGCAAGACAAACTCGTATACAATGGGCCCGTCCAACTTTTTTGAATTTTTTATATGTTACGAAGAATTTAAAAATAGATATTCAGTATTTTTTTTCTTGAAATTACGCTTAATAACGCCTATAATAGTTATTAAAGTTTTGGCGCGATAGTTCTGACTTTAGCGTCACTCGTCATAAGTAGAGAGAACCGAGATACGTTACCATTAATATCCCAATATACAATAAATGTTGCATGAATAAAAATACGTATCCATTACGAACTGTGATCAATAATATTTAGAGCTTATGGTATTAAAGTAAGCCAGATAGTTTTTATACCATTTCAAAATATATATTTGTTTGATTTACTTAAATGAATAGATATAGTAGTGTTAAATGTTAATTTATGTAAAACTTCGATAGTACATATTATATAGGTATATAAATAAAAATCAGTTAAGTAAAATTAATAATTTTTGTTTTCATAATGAAGTTAATTATTCGCTTTAATTAATGTGACTTTAAGACTTTCTTTAATATAATATTGAAGTTTTCATACTCACCTAGTGCCATTATTATAATTAAAATAGTATTTAAACTATTTTCTATCTATAATTAAATACAACAAAAACAGTATTGATTACAATAATCAAAGCATAGTTCACAATAAAAAGTAATCCAACATTTACATTTACTAAATGATTGCAACAATGACAAGTATTGAGATTACAATAATTAAAACATAAATTATAATATAAATTTATTTAACAAGTAAATTTTCATTTGATCTTAATAAAAAATGACTCGGATATATAAAATATATGTTTGTTAGAGTATGTGTAAAGCCAATCTCGAATTTATGAGCAAAATTTGCATGGTCCACTTTATAGTGACATTTTCACAGGAAAACTGGACTACTGCAATGACGCTGACATCACAACATGGCGACAATTTTACGCTTAAAATTTTAATTACATTATTATAGGCACAAAAATACAAAGTATATAGCAATTTTTATTTCGTTTTCAATTATTTATATTCACAATTCATATGCGACATGTAATTTTTAAAAAGTCAAAAAGTTGGACGGATCCATTCAAATAGTCGTATTGTTTGAATTTGACAAAATTTTATTAATTGATTTTAATTGTTAATATTGTTCTACGATCTGCGATGGTAAATATATCTATGTTTGCTGATAAATAAATTAATGAATTCAACAATTATTAAAACTGTATGACAGATTTCGTCTGCCAAACAAAGCAATACAACTGTTTAAAATTTTGTGCTACTGCTCATGGCGTGACACTCTGTAAATATCTAAAAATTATTACTTTTATTTTGCCTCTAATATTGGACTTGTTAATTGTAGTTTGCAATTCTGAACATTTTTTGTATTTACACATTTGTTGTCAAATTAATAATTTACAGCAATATGAAAATTTTACCATTATGTTTCGTATGGTCCACAAAAAAAGTAGACACCCGGTATAGTGTATAATAGATATACGTGTTAAGAGTGATTTCGCTTCGCGTCGTGTTCCATAGTCCTTGTAACAAAATAAAATGTCACTTTTAACACATATCAGAAATAACTATTTTACGACTTTTCATGAAAAATGAATTAAGAAAAAAATATTTACCTGTTTTAGTTTGACAGTTTTATTATCAATCAAAAAAAACATAGCAATCTATTAAAAAAAATATCATTGCAAAAAATAGTAAAGCTCTTATTGGCGTGGTTTGTGTAGCAAACTTCATTAAAATTGCATTGCATTTTAAATATGACGTTTTCGTTTCGGTTTACCGTTTACCTATCTATCATTAACAGTGATTTTCAATTAAGTGCCCTAATAAAAAACGTAATTGTTCTTTTCACGGAAAATTTACACAGCTACGATAAAAAACATAAAAAATCTGCTGTGGACAACACACGACTTCCTTGTACGCAAGACCAACATGAAATATAGACCCAATTATAAAATTGCACACATTTGACGTAATTTGACATTAACATTATTTTTTTTTGTCCTAATCCATAGCAAACTTTATTACAAGAAATGGGTAATGAGCCGTGATGATATATTTATTTAAAAAGTGTATAATTTTTAAATTTACATATTTCGCTTATACAAAGGGCTAATTTAACAATATTGAATGTACTTGACGCAGAATTTAATTTTCTAAAACTATTATTTGAAGAATTTATTTCTAAAATCAAAATAAAACATTTCATTCAAGAAAAATTGTTAACAACTTCAGGTAATATATCACTTCCGGTTAGCCTATTTTAGCCAATATCTACTATGTTATTTCCATTAACATAAAAGTCGTATATACCAAATTTGAAAAGTTTTGGATTATATTTTAAATTTGTCACATTAATTATTTTGCGTAAGATTATTTTTATTAAATTTATTATATTTTGTCTCTAATTAGCTATTTAGGTACGTAACCGATGCTGTTGGATAAGAGCTACATTTAATGATACTGGTATTCATGTATTTTATTTCAGTTTATTTCTAGATTTCAGTGTGAGAACATCGATATCGTAGTGATTGATTTGTGTAGTGATTCAGGTGAGAGAGTTAATCTAGCATGTGTATGATTGTGAGTTGAGTCTTACACTTTTAGTCCACGATAGCCAGAGTAATGCAGATACGGATTTGTATGATTATTCTCTTATTTTACTGTGTTGTCCTTTACCCTAATCCTTGTTGAACGGTCGCGCCCGGTAGAGCCTCCAGGTGTGATGAGAGAGCTAATAAGGGTAACCAGGAATGCGATCTATGTGTCCACAATTGCTAGCCTCGTGGGTTTTCGCTGATTGACCGCGTGGGAACGGCAGGGATAGTTTTATCCTGGTTTTGTAGTGTAGTAGGGTGGCAGTGGCAGGTACAGTTGAGTATACGTACGCGTAAGACCGGTGCCAGGGTGGTAATGGCAGGTACAGTTGAGTATGTACGCGTAAGTCCGGGGCCACACTGCTATGGAGTAGCAGGTATGCGTTTCGCATAAGATGACTTATTCCATTTCTATTATAAGCTAATTAAAGTATCACTTCTGGAAATTATGTAATGACCAAAAAGGGAAATGTACAACTAGATATCAGGGACGTAACTACGGGGGGGCCTGGGTGGGCCACGGCCCACCTCATTGATGTGTTGGCCCACCTGCTGGCCCACCCAAATTTTTTAATAATATTTAGTTTATTTTATAAAAGAGATAATAATTTTAGAACGTGTAACAATAAATACAATTTGTGTGGATGTAAAACGTACATATTGCATAATAAACATTTGAAATTGTATGTGAGCCTATTGCCCAAAAATAAGATGGATACTATGTCTGTCCGTGTCCGTGGAGAATAATTTTTTCATGCAATCGCTCCTATTTTGTAGCAATGTTTCTTTATCTTAGCAACACTGCTATTGCAAGTAACCAATAATAATCGCCAAATAAAACATGACACGTTACATTTGTTTCTATTGATATTGATTAGAAATTTCAACAATTTTGCTAAAATTTAACAACTTTCTTACCGAATTGAGATTATTGTTGATTTATATGTAGCTAATGAAATTGGCGGATGATACCATACTGACCACGCCAAATTTTTGTACTATGGAATTGTAAGAAAAGTATCTGGACTAATAACAGATATAATACCAACTCTTTTTGATGAATTCACAAAACTGAAATTATTAACGAGCCCCATACGTTGTAATATTTCGTTTTACAAAAATTAAACTATGTTTAATTAGCGTTTACAGCAAAATTTATATGGAATATACTAAATTGATAATTCTTTATTACATTCACCAACATTGAAATAAAATTAAATTATGTAAAAAATTGATTTTTGCTCTAGACAATGACGAATTAATATGACGAAAGGTTTGTATCTAAGACCAAAATTTGGAAATCGATTACGACATTTCAATAAAGATTGGTATGATAATTTAAATTATTGAATTATAGTATGTATTTATTTATATGCATTTTACACAATAATTCCGATGACAGTGCTTCATTATTTAGAGTTTTAAAAGCTGGAAAAGCTATGGAAAGCGATTCTGGATTTCATAAGAATGAAATAATATTATTAATATATCAAAAGTAAAGGAGGTAATTTTTGTAACGCACATTTAAAATTAGTTATAGTTTCCTTTTGCTAAGCGTTACACAAATTGATATGCTAGCAGCAGAATATCATTTACTTCACACAATAAAATTATACGAAAATTAATGTAAAACTGAAATAAAACTATATTGGCCGTACTATAGATTTTATAATATATTTATGAATTATATTTTCCGGGAACTTTAAATTCGTAGTCATTGCTTTAACAACTCCAATTTTTAGTGCAAAATCTATTTTCAAATTTTAGTTGTTATTAAAAATTATTACTTAGAAATATTTGTATAATTTTTGTTTATTTTGTTTGACCGTTTCTATACTGCTATTCATATAATATGGTAATAAGTAATTTATTATTACTGTAATACTGTTCTTATGATGTATGGTCCACTCAGATTTTTCATTGGCCCACCTTTGGCCCACCCAGAAAATAATCCTAGTTACGTCCCTGCTAGATATTATAGTAGTTCTAAATACAAAATTTCAACTTTAGTTATGCGAGATACGTACGTACGTACGTACGTACAGAAGTCATTACGAAATTAGTCAAAATATATTCAGGGATGGTCAAAATGGATATTTCCGTTGAAATCTGAAAACCGAAATTTTTCGCAATTACAATACTTCCTTTACTATGTACAAGAAACTAAAATAGTATTTTATGTACCAAGGGCGTTAATATGATGATAATGCCAGGAGGGCGACGAGGATCTAGCCCGAGGGCCTCCGGCTCGAGGGATAGATGTCGCCTGATGGGCATTATCTTCCAGTAACGCTCGTCGTGCATACAAGATTTTATGTCTCACTAGATTATGTGAAATAAGTTTTCATTTATAATAATTTTGATTACAATAATGCTTAAGCTTTGACGTTGCTAAGGATGTTGTTTAATTGTTTTGTTTATTGTCAACATTTATTTATTTTTAAAACACCAACGTTTTAAATCGTTGGAGATGGTGGAATGGGTGAGTTTGATGTTTCGGAAGATATTTTGTCGAAACGGTGTAAAGAATTTATTTTGAATGTTTCTGTATACTTTGAGGAAGGCAAACGTATAAATGATCTCCTAATTATTCCATTCTCGTCTGTAGAAGATGTAAGTATTATATTTTGAGGTTCGTTATCACAAGACAGATCTCAGTTCTTTATTTCTTATGCACTTATTTGTTAATATTATTACATTTTAGAGAGCTTGTACGGCTTTGGATGTGGCACATGTGACGGTAAATAATATCAAAAATTAATTCAAACGTGGATAAATATCGTCCCCAAAAAAATTAGTGATCCATCCCGTCATCTGACATTACAGTCTGCAATTCGACGGACTTACTATTTTCATGTGTGGTGAAAGTAAATGGCTTTTTAAGGTATTTTTTTGATAATCAATTTTAAGTATTATAATTAAATTAAAATAGATTTCTGTGTTGTGCTTTCAAAGCTGTTTTCTTATATTAATTGTTGTAATCAATTAATGTATTAATTGTTGTAATCAATCCTTATTATTATTGTAATGAATTATAATTAGAAAAAGAATAAATTCATTATATACCGTTCTTATTATTTTTAAAGTCCATAAACGATGATCGGATTATAATGAGGACATAATGAAATATTATGCCCTCCCATTATGCCCCGGTTGTTATAGATATGTTTATATACACCGTATCCTAGCAATAAACAGTTCATAATACTTTAGTGAGACATAAAGGTTATTTAAAATAAGAAACAATTATTATACTGTAAATGATTGAAGCCAAGAAAACTCATTTCTATATTTACCACAACAACATTGTTAATAACTGCGTTTCTTTTGTGATCTCGTTTCGCTTTAACTTATTTTAGTTGGCTCACGAAATTGAGATGAACTGATACCGAAGAGAAACTAATTATTTTTCCTTTGCTTTTGCAGGCCTACACACAAGAGAAACCTTTTTGCTCAAATATTATTTTTGATTCTAGAAAATTACTTAGACGATATTTGATATGATTTCCCGCACAAAAACACTAATAACAGTTTTCTTTTTTCCTATTATGTTCTGCAACTTAGTAAAACTCACGATGAATGAGGAATAATTATTAAGGAATTATAGAGATTAAAACGATGAGAATGCTGATTAAATTTAATGATCATACAGGATTCTGTTTGTAAAGAGCTGATTTCTATCATTATAACACTTTTTATTGTTCTAGAAAACATATTGAAAACACAAAAGCTTATTAAAATATAATGGTTATCAATTAACCAAGCATATTATTATTTCATTTTTATTAACCTATTAAATTATTTAATTTGCCCTCAGAATAACTAATCTATCACCAAATTATTTCAATACGAACAACTGTTTATTCATTTACGGTTACCGGAATTGTGAATACTTATTAAATAATGTAATTGCCTCTACATTACTAAAATAACTAATTTATCAACAAATTGTGAACAGCAAACTATTTCAATATGTACGAATATCTGTTAATACATTCCTCGCATCAGTATTTAAATAGTTATTTGTATATCAAGGCCGCGATTATATGTACATTAATATTCTTAAGGATGTAATTAGTGAGTTTCAAAATTTGTTTAACAATATCATAGTCTGCTAGCTAGGCTCAGCGGAAAGAGAACAGCCCTCGTAGGTATCTTAAGGTTTTTTTAAAAAATAATGTAATATTTCACAGTAAATAAATACAAATTTTATTGTCTACATTGTCTATGTATCTGAAAATATCTACGTGTACATCATTGTCTACACGTAAACTATTACATTGTCAACGTGAAGTGATCTATACACGCCCATTCATGGGCACAAGCTGCACAATTCGTTCTTTTAATTCCATACTGCACAGAGTACAAGTGATCACGTGAAAACTCATGCACAGCGCAGCACAAGCACAGCACAAAATAACTGAACGGTTACTATAGAATATAATTTACTATGCCGTTAGTCAATTTTCATAGGTTTAATATTGTGAAATTCATTCAGTTGAGGCAATTAAATAAACAATTAAGCTGTGTCCGTTTGCGTAAATTGCATTATGCGTATTAATTTCATATATTATAATTGTATTAGAATTATTCTAATTAAGAATTAATAGAAAATTAACATGCAGAAATGAAACCTAAATATTCATGCCAGTAAATTGCAATTATTTCTAATTGTTAACAAATTTATGACAAGGCAGGTAGGTATATAAAATATATTTGTAATTAATTTTAGTTACCCTATATAATACTCCAAGGGTACGTTCTAAAACGCGGAGTAATGGGGTAAGAGTGCGTTCTAGTCGTTCTAAAAACGATGTGGTGTACACTCCGAGTGTCCTTTTCTTTCCTCACTCAGTCAGTGCGGTAATTTGTACCCGTCATGCGCAGTAGCAATCTTTATTGAAATCCACATGTTTTGAAATGTTTGACATTTGAGTTTTGTCGGTGGTTTATTTTTTACTAAGTTCCTGTTTAATTCACATTTTTAAATTCATTTAATACGATATATTTCATGCCATGCACGCCATTTTACAATATTTTCCGCCATTGAATTGAATTTAAAACCTTCACTATTCTAAAAAAAAGTAGACAATAATGATTATTTCCCCGTGTCAAATATTTCGCCAATAAATTTAAAAATCATAGAAACAATTTTCCATTTAATATATAAAAAATGCTGCTAATAATTGTATTATCCAAATCCATTTTGAACTGACAAAAGGAGTACACTCTTTTCACACTCTGCATCGTTCTAAATGAACAAGAGAAGAGAAACCACGTGATACTACATTCACTCTACCTTTTCACTGCGTTTTAGAACGTACCCCAACGTTTTTAATAAATCCAGTGCTGGCCCGAGACTTTTGAGCGCCCCAGGCGAAAATTGTAAATTGCGCCCCTTATTTATTACAAAAATTGGAAAAGAAGCGATTTGTGTCCATAACTCTCGAACAATCACAGAATCTTAATCTGAGTGAAATTTTTTTAAAAATATTTTGGATATTTAAAATACAGATTTTTTTTTCGGCTAAATTGCAGTTTATCCAGGATTCAATAATTTTATATTAATGATTGTATATACTTGATAAAACATTTAAAACACTAAATACCGCTAAAAATTGGGTGCGGAAAGCTGTATTTATAGAGATTTTAGTATTTTTTCTGAAAAAAATTAGGTTAGATAAACTACATATATTTCCATGTTTAAGTAGGTACTTACGCTTTCGTACGAATAATACTGTTTCAATTAATGTATATTTGCAAAATTATGTCTTATTTTCCTACATATTCTACGTTTTATAAAAAAAATTATTTATAATTTTGCGTTCATCTGTCAAACTATTGTAAACTAACATGAAGATAGTGGGCCGAGCGATGTCGAATGTGTGTGCCTGGTGTGCGTTAGGTATTGTTTTGTCAGGATTTTTTAAAAATTTCTTAAAAAATACGTGTGCGTTAGGTATTGTTTTTGCCAGGATTTAAAAAGAAATTAATAAAACATTATTGTGCGTTAGATATTGTTTTTGTCAGAATTTTTTTAAAAAAATTATTTTTCCAAAAATATATATAAATACCTGTTTCCGCGCTCCAATTTTATGTTTCCTTATTATATTTTAACTAAAATAAGACATTACAACAAAAAAATGCAATTTTTACTTTTCTGGATAAACTGCAATCCAGCCGTGTTTCTTTTGGGTTCTACAGAGTCGCTTTATTTTTGTCTAATACCATATACCGGATTAGTTACGGGAGAGTTACTTTCAAAGTCCGTTTGTGTGCAACCCGAAATTTACAACAGCGTCTAGCTTCCTCTCTTAAAAAAATAGAATATTTAATTCACGATTTATTTGCCTGCCTAGTGATAGTTCTGTCATTTCGACATTAAACAATTAAATATGGTCTGATGTCATTGGTATTTTGGGTTGCTTTGATTTTCAAAATAACTCTTCCGTGACTAACCCTGTATATATTAATAAATAATTATTTCTCAGTGTAGGTATAAGAATCTGTATAAATACTTTTCGTTATTTTGCAATTCGGATAATCTAATTTCACTCTTTAACGGTTCATTCTAGGTAAAAAGTATATGAATCTTGTTTTGTATAAAATTTCGTTACGAATTACCGTTGTCAAGGAAAACGTCACAAACTAAAATATATCGCCTTTTTCCAAATTGGCGAGGAACTGTTGCATCAGTGTATTTTTCTATAAAGGATTCCGTATAAAAGCTTTTGTTGCAATTTTTTTATGTTGGGGGTATTTTTCCGTAGATTTCCTAAACAACAATTACTTCTTCAGTATTATATAAGACAATGTTTTTAATTGATATAATCGCCAACGAATTTAACCTTTCTTCTTTCTTAGTATAACGCAAGAAAATATAAATAGGATTTAATTAATACAAGTTTCCTGCAACTGGAATTGTCAGCATTATGATTAAAGCTACAAACTGGATGAGTCAATAAACTTATTATTTGATTTTTAATTTATTTTGCAAAAAAATAGTCTCAAAAAATGTCGCCCTAAAACCAACTTCGCCCCAGGCGGTCGCCTAACTTGCCTGTGGCTTAAGCCCAGGGTCGGTCTGTGGGTGGTATAAGGCGCCTTTGTGCACAGTTTTATTTTCGCGCCCCCTTCACCATACGATGTAAAATTTGAAAAGTAAAGTTTAAAGTATACTTTTTATTCTTAAAAAATGCAAGATATAATATATTGATTAATAATTCTTAGATTGATTCTTGTAATCAATAGGTTATAATCAAAATCGTTTGTTGTAATCAACAATTTTACAGTTTTAGTTTGCAATATTACAATGAGAGAAAATTATCCGTTTGGCAGGATATTTCTCGTACTTTTTAATTTTTAATAATAAATAATGGAAATTCATTATCGGTAAAAAATAAAAATAAAATTATTTTATTAAGATTCAGAATTGTATGTAAATAATAAAGCATTTGATTCTTGATGCTAGTAATAGGTATTTAAATATTGGATTCATTGTGGGATTCATTCTTATATTCCAAACCTCACGCAGACGGACAAACAAAGAATAACTTTGTTGCAAAATTCTTGTCTGCGTTTTGTGTATGGTGTGCGTAAATACGATCACATATCTAAATACCGCAAAATTTCTAACATGCCCTCCGTTGAAAATCGTTTCAAATATCTTTATTTATGCTTAATACATAAAATTATATTGACAGGTACGCCATCCTATTTATTTGACAAATTAATAACTAAAGAATACAATTATTCTCTTAGAATGAAGGATTTGTACATTGTGCCAACCTACAGAAAGTCAAAATATAAAGGTGCGTTTTCATATATGGCCCCGACTTTATACAATAGTCTGACTATCTGAAGGTGCTTTCTTTAAATAGTTTTAAAATAAATGTTAAAGCTCTATTAACTTCATAATTTTTCCCATTTTTTATCATTGTTATCTATTTTGTGCTACATATTATTTTTCGTTAATGGATGTTTTTATTACTTTCATTATTTGTACTTGTTAAAGGTTTTGTAACGTGTCTATTGGCTTTATATACATTTGTGTATTAATTTTTTGGTTAGGTGGAAGAGCAGCCTTGGGCTGAACCTCGCCGTTGATTTATATGTCAATAAAGTTTATTATTATTATTATTATTATTATTATTATTATTATTATTATTATTATTCTTGTAATTAATATTCTTGAGTTATAATCAACATATTCTTTGTTGTAATCAAGATTTTCACAGTTATTATTTAAATATAACAATGCTAGAAAAATAACGAATCGATTGGTACGATAATTATTTTACTTTTTACTTATAAATAGAGCTCTAAAGCAAACAAATTAAAAAATATATTCTTCACTTCTATCACGTTAATTTGTAAGTTGTATAGTAATTTTGTCTTTACGAATAGGACCGTTTTATAAAAATTTACTATTGTTTACTTTACTGCAGTGCCGGATTTACGTAGGTACAAGCTGGACAAGCTGAAGCCTAGGGCCTCACATTATGAGGGGCCTCGGCGCTTCGAACGTCAGTGATAAAGATTTTTTTTAATTGTACGATAATATATATTAAGAAAAATTATTCTGAACAAATTGAATTTACATACCAAAAGATGTATAATATTATAATACAAGACAAAATCAGAGATGTTTTTCCCAGCGTTGAAACTATATTTCGATTATTTTTAAGAGAGATCATTTAGCAGGTTAAAAAGAATAAAAAATGAATACAGGACGATAATGCTTCAAAATAAACTCTCTTCCTTCAGCATTTTATGTATCGAGTATCGAAGTTTATCATTTGAAGATGTTATCTGATTTTGCTTTAATGAAGTCGCGAAAAAAAAATGTAAATAATCATGTTGTTTATTTCTATATAATGATTTGTATTCTTGCTTTTTAGTTTATTATTAACTCTTTTTCTTAGCAAAAACAAAAAATATATAGTGTATTATTTTATTTTGTCATTAATTGAAAAACTAAAGAATTGTTATTTTTGTTATACTGTCTTTAATATAAATAAAAAAACGGATATATGTATGTTCAAAAAATTCTTTATATTTACCTACTTTAATTTTTAAATACTTACGAATTTCAATTCATGTACCTATTAAAATTAACTTATTTTATACAAAGCAAAGGGCCTCAAACATTTTATAGCTTAGGGCCTCAACGTCTCTAAATCCGGCGCTGCTTTACTGTCTTGAAACGGCGCCCCTCACAGTCAGGCGCCTTTGTGCGGGGCACAACCTGCTCACCCGCACGGAGCGGCCCTGCTTAAGCCGGCCCTGAATATATCTGTCGTAAAATTAAAACTTCGGTTAAATGGCAATAAAATTTATTAAACTAGTTAGTTTTCAATAAAACGAAATTACTTTATGAATCATGGAATAGTATTTGTACATTCTACCACGTGTTGTGTTTACGCGAAAAAAGTCCTGCTCTGTAGCGAAGATAAGTCAAGTTCTAAACAACAATGTAGGCACATTTATAATACCTTTCATGCATCATTTGAAGTACAACAATGGCTCTGTCACTTCATCAACATTCATAATGCCTTTCATACTGGCATAAACCCTTTTATTCTTTCGACCCGAAATGTTCCTTTCACACTGAATGAAAAAAAATTCTATCTATAGGAAAGTCCAGAATCAGAAGCAGCAGCAGATACAGAATGTATATGTTAACTGGCACCGTGAACGAATATGTGGGCCGTTCGCTTTGTCGCCGCCCGCTTGCCGTTAAAAGGTTTTTGTCCACCGCATATTGTCGCAAGACACAAAACAAAACGATGTGATAAGCGATTGTTCTGCTGATACCCTCCAGGATCGCTCTTTCAGCAGCCTTAAATATAAATACAAGACCTACACGCTTTTTTAATTAATCACATTACAAACTCAACAGATACAAATAAACAAAAGGATTTAATTATTTTAATTGTACAATAATAGAGAACTGGTTAAGTGGGTTATGCTGATAGAATCTGACCTCACAAATAACATTTATTTTCTACGCACATACGTGCAACTTCATTCATAACTTGTGGATACTGTTTGAATATAATACGAATATATGGAGGGTTATGATTTTGACGTCACACGCGAAAGAGAGAGTAGAAGTAGAAGTTGAGATATTACAAACAAACCATCGCCATTTTTAAAGTTCTGTCTTTTGTCACTTGCGTTTTGACATTTAAGTTTTACTACGTTTTAATATTTTATAATTATGTTTTTCTTCATGAAGCCGTAACTAGGGTTTTGAGTGCCTGTGGCAAATTTTGTATTTGCCTTACATATCAAGAAAATTAAAACAAAATAAACTTCTGATGAACGTCTTGCGAGTTACTAACAACTTAAACTTACATGAATATTTTCTTAAATTTAAAACATCTGCAAATCGATTAAAGATAAACAATATGATTAAAATTTTAGAGGAATTTCATATAAGTTATTAGTAACTCGCGAACCGCTCATCCGCAAAAACCATCTATACACTGTTCCATTTAAGCCATTCAGTAGATGGTGCTTGCATCAGCGCCAGTTTTAAGTACCGGAAATTACATTGGGTAAACTTGTTTCTTGTCTCCAATTTCAGCCAATCAGAGAGGTCAAAACTATTCACTATTCTCTACAATACTGAATGGCTAAAATGGAACAAGGTATAATACATGACATGAATTTCATGCTGAATTCAAATTTTCGTTATCGTGTTTTTAACCGGGTCAGAGTTGTGGATGAATTTGTAGGAAAGAGCTGAAGAAATTGTTCAAAAATCATCAATAATAAGCTGTTATAAATAATAACCTACTATACTTTGTTCCGTTTTAGCCATTAAGTAGCCGAAATTACATTGGGTAAAATTGTCTCTTGTCTCCAATTTCAGCCAATCAGAAAGTTGAAAACTATGCCCAATTCTCTACAATACTGAATGGCTTAAATGAAACAAGATATATACTAAATATTAAATATTATTAAATATTTTAAATGGCACAAAATTGATCCCTGTGGTGCAGTCTCCACGCCAGCAATGAGTGCCCGTGAGGTGACGCCTGGTAAACGCCCGCACGGTACAAATATGTCATCATCATTACCGAAATCTGCGTACAAAGTAGATTGGCACACCCAGTAATGGGTAATATGCCATGATGATATATTTATTTTATTTATTTATTTAAATACCTAATATTGTGTATTTTTTTGAGTAATTTAAATTTCTATCATAAATTGTTATTCTGATTAACTATTTTTTAACATAACTCTTTCAGAGTTCATTCTAGGCAAAAAATGTAAGAACTCTTTTATGTATAGGAAATTAC
The DNA here is from genome assembly GCA_963082715.1 of Harpalus rubripes. NCBI lineage: Eukaryota > Metazoa > Arthropoda > Insecta > Coleoptera > Carabidae > Harpalus > Harpalus rubripes. The sequence continues at coordinate 17,882,258 of OY720453.1, read as the reverse complement.
GAGCTTTAATTTTGATCAAAAAACACGTGAAATTTATAATAACTGTTATATATCTATCATAGTAGGTAGGAGGTATTGTGGTTTTTACCTTCCGTCACCTTTAGGTAAGGAAGGTATTGTCTTTGGTCAAGAAATACAGTGATGAGTTTATAATCAATAAGCCCGTTTTAGGGTCATTAGAATACGATTTTATTTTTTATACGATGATGATGATGATGTTAAATATCATTTATTCATATTTAATATTATTAAAAATATTAAATAACATTGTATTCTCTATACGGTTTGACTGGATTGTATACTTCATATACAATGGATAGAGTTATAAAATTTATAAAGAAATTAAATTTCATTAACTAATTAGTCTGTAATGTGAATTTGCCGCTACCAAATCCAGTCAAATAAATCATCATAATAAAGAAAAATTATAATTTTTTGTTTTTCAAATTTGCCGGTGTGTGTATTTAAAATTTTTAATTATAATTAAAAGATATTATGGACTTGAAGAAACATTTATAATGTGGCAAAAAATTCCGTGTAACTTTTACTGTGCTAAAAATGACAATTTGCTAACATATAAGAGATTCTGCGATGCAATCTTGGTTACAATGAAATGAAAATGAAAGATCATCCCACGTATATGAAGTCTTGAAGTCTCTGTCTGCAAAAGTATAAATCGCTTCTCGAACATTTATTTGGACACGAAGTAAAATCTTTAAAAAGCTGTAAAATGCTACGACAAATAGATAAATAGACGATCCTAAGCTCTTTCTATAAATAGATACTTGCATTTTATTTTTCTCTTGTGAAAGGCACAGAGGAAAAAATTCGTCAACTGCATATTAACTTCTACATTTATACATATTATATTAGAATTCGAGAATTCCTTCGTCAACTACCTCCCTTAAAGTAATTCGGTAATTACTAAGCACAATATCTTAAATTTTTTTACAACCCTTTGAAGACGTTTGTACCATTTATAAACCTTTGTTTTTGACATAGCTTTCATGCCAAAAACATTCTGCAGTATTTGCATTTCACTTTATTTTTAACAATAAATTTAATGCAGATTCTTTGTTACAACATTTTAAAATAAAATTACCAAGCGTGTTAAAATAATTCGTCAATAGGTAGTCAAACAGAAGCAACTTGTACAATAACCCGACATTTGCTTCACAGACCGAGGTACCAACGTGATAAAAAAATTAGCTAATATCGTGCGTAGTGTTGCCGCGTGTCAAGATTTGTCGAGATTTTGCATAATCTCGATCTCGAAAAATTTTTTTTTTTTCGAAATTGGAAACAATCTTTATCTTGACCCACGAAATTGAAAACAATCTCGATCTTGAGGTCGAGATCTCGACTATCTCGACTTTTCGGCGGTTGTCGTGCAAATTCGTTCTAATGCGTATAAACTATTGCCTTACAAGCCATTTTTCAAATATTTATTTCTATAATGAACCTCATGTGCATTTCTCATTTACATTAGTATCGAGTTAGTTTATATTTTTTTCTTATTTGAATTTTTTAACTATTGAATAAAAACATCACAAAATGTACAGTAAATATAAAACAATATGGATAAATTTCTCGACTGTGGTACAGATTAGGTGTTAATAATTACTTGAAATCTCAGTCAAACTGAATTTATTCTTTCACAGAACCGACGTTTTGGTATACACTTATACATCATCAGGGTACGAAAGATGTTACAGATTCATATACATAAATTTATGTACACGTTAAACGACTTATATATGTATATATGAATTTCTGTTTATGAATCTGTAATGTCTTACTTAAGCACTATTGAGCATAAAAGTGTATATCGAAATATTGTTCTTGTAAGAAAAAATGCTGTGAGATTTTCTGTAATTGTCAACACTTAAAACTCAATACTATATTTACAATACTGCAATTATTATTATTTTCTTGAAATATTACAAAGATAAAAATAATAAATTTTATCCTATTCATTTAACAGTTTGCCATAATGAGGTGTTGCACGATTTTTTTTTCTTTGTTTAATCGAAAGAATAATAAAAAAATATTTTACTCGTAATTTTAGAACATACTTATTCCAATTTCAGAAAAAAAAATCTGATGTGGCCAACACACGACCTCCCGTCAATTCCATGTTTGAAATAGCAATGAGCTTTAAGTAAATTATCATTTCCGGTTGATCGTTTGTAAAATCTAATTTGTTCCAATAAATAGAAAAGTCTGTGATACCAAATTTTGGATTATGTTTTATTATGTTTTTCCTCAAAAATTTGTTAAGAGCTCCAAATTAAGTACCACTTCCGGTTTATCATATAGGTGTAGTCAAAATCTAATATTGTTTTAAATTATACACGAGTTTTAAATACCAAATTTGAAAGGTTTTGAATCATGTTTTAATATATTTTTTCAAGAAAATCTGTTTATAGCTTCCTGCAAAGTAGTATCTCCGGTTTATCTACTGATGATTAAATGATGGAAACTTTATTGTATGAATAATTAATTTAAAAATTGTCGTTACTCTTTAATCAAAATGATTTACTTAGTTCATTGAGTTTTCAAACCGTTTTGAAACATTTTTAGTTTTGAAAACGCCATGTATAGCTTGTCAAAACGGTTTTGAGTTATCTCAAACCAAAACTAAAATTCATGGGTTTGACTTGAAAACTAGTTTCAAAACTACTCATGTAAACACTTAAAATTCAGTTTTGATATTGCGCATGCGTACATAGCACAACGTTTTGTCGCTTTGTGTTACTTGATGTTACTAACCTACAATAGCTATTTGTCTATTAAGAGCGCAAAATAGAACATTGTCGATTGAGAAGTTGTTACGAGCGAAGCAGGAGAGTAGCATTTTGTCAAAATCGACAATGGCCATTTGCCCTCGAAACACACACTAGATTTTCTCCACAGTCGTCACAATGGTATCCTCCACCATAATAAAAATTTATTTGTTTCAAGTACATTAAACTAATGCAGTGAAAAAGTGGATGTCCATTGGGAGCGTTCACGCAAAACTTTTGCAGGTGGCAGCACAACTGTTCACAAAATTTATTTTATATTTAATTTTAATTTATCGTTATTTTCCATTCTTCTTGAGCTATTGCTATAATCTAATAGAAGCATTATATACTTTCGTTTTTGTAAATGCATGCTCTTTTTTATTTTCACAGCAGAGCGGCGTTTTGTCAGTTTGACTTGTAAAGGTGGTAAATGTGTAATTCAGTGCCATTAGTTCCCTAATAAACGTTTCCATTAAGAACGTAGACAAGTGAAATTTCTCAACATTGTACAGTTAGAAACTTGGACAGCGAGCGTTTTTCTACTTTGTCGCGCATGAGCGGAAAAGTAACATTTTGCGTTGACAAAAGAGAGCGCAAATGTCTACTTTGTATATAGACTGTAGAAAAATAAACTGAGAGTTATGTAGTTTTAGTGCGTAGTGGTACAAAGTAGGAAAAATAATTGGAATAAACGCAAAACGAAGAATTTGGAGTGAAGAGGATCTGTCACACATCAACCAAATGCGCATGCGCCGAAACTGTTTTCAAATCAATCTGTAAACATGTTTTGAAAATTGCCTGTAAACAGTTTCGCGTAATTTTGACTGAAAAGTGAAACCATTTTCGAAACTGGCGACTGCATGTAAACGTAGTAATTGCGTGAGTATAAAAGTCACTTGAACTAAAAGGTGTATGTGAATTAAGGTTCTTATTCTTAAGGCGCTTTAATTATCAAATTGGTAAATTTTTATTTTCTGTTATAACACTATAAATAGCATCCTCCAATCCCTGCAATATAATACAGTGTCCAATCTCACCACTGCAGATTATAGCGGATTCTGAATATTCAGCATTGATTATGTTATGTTAGGGACATAGTACGTCTTATGCCAGTAATACATAATCAATGCAGAACGTTGATTGCAAGATATGCGCATTAGGAATTAAATTATGGTTCTATCGCATGAATTTACGCCTAAGACGTTTTGTAATAACTACAATGAAATACATACATTTTGACTAAGGTATTTTCAGTTTTTCTTCATTCTAAGATATGATGACAAGAAATAATAATAGGTATATTAATGTAGGCAAAAAATTATATTTCGTTATTATCGGTAATAGATATATCGCGTAAAAGGTAGTCTAAAAATATATGGAATGTATTTTTTGTTAAGTACGTCTAGACCGAATAAATTTCGCAGTTATTTTATGATGACATTATAAAATCTGTCACAAGTATAATAATGATTTATGCAGAAAGATATGGTGCAATTTCAAAATGCTTTTATGTATCAATTTTCTCTTTCATTTTTTATTTCTTTTGTGAATAATATTTTAAAATCTTATGGATTATTCAACTTTACTTTATATTTTACTTTGAATTATGTTTTACAATATAGGAAACAAGAAAAAGACTTCTCATATCAAAGAAAAATTACTATAAATGGAAGATGATCACTTTGAAATTTTATTTAAAGATTCATCGTTTATTGAAAAAAATTAATCACTACTTGTTCAGTATCTATTTGTGGGAATGGGGTATGTGACCATATTCGAATTTCAATATAGTATAAAATATAAAAATATTAATTTGTAATAATCTGGTTATTAACAATTTAATGTTTTGCAAAAGGTATATATGCCGTAAGTATGTTAGAACCGTGGACGAAGATAGATAGACTCCAGGTAGGAAAGAGACAGTTATAAAACAGCCTATCAGCGTCGCGTTTATGTTGTGGTAGGGGTGGCATGGTGACATCTGGTTATAACTATCTCTTTACCTCCCAGGCTCACCGTCTTTTTTCATGCTTCTACCATTGTCACGTTACAAATCCATTCCCCAAATTTTTAATAATTATTTTCTCGTAAAGTACGAATAATTAATGGATGTATAAAAAATACGGGTATTTTATTTTTTTGTCTAATATCATATTAAGTAAAAATAAAAATTTGGTCACATACCCCATTTTGCATGAAAATTATAAAAATTATGAAAATGTTTTTTTTTTAAATATATAAAATCAATTACAAAAATATTTTCAAATACATAAGGGGAATAATTTGATTTATGTAAAATTACGAACGTGCAACCTTATATTTTTCATTCTTTGCTTTGTTTTTGACAAAACCTTCTTGCTTGCGAATGGAATCTTACAATATGGTACTATAAACCGTACTCTACAATAAATGAACTTGTTTGATTCTTGTGGAAAACGCATATTTGCAGTGCGTCCAATAATATTAGTAGAAAACAGAGGTTATTCTAACGTGCAGTTGGACACAAAATGTGCAGTAGGAAAAGCAAATTGTGCAGTGGAAAATTAAAATCTGTGCAGTTATTTTTCATTTATTGCGAATAAACCAAATAAAATATATATAAAAAAACTAAAAATAATATAGACTTTAGAAGTTTCCAAATCTGTGTCACAAATTTTAAGGGTATATAGTACAGACCAAAATGAGTAAAAACGCTTAATCAAATCAAATCTTCATTAGTTTCCGAGATACAAGGCATGAGTTTTTAGGGAATTATATCTTCTATCTCAAAAACTATGAACTACGACTTGTTTTTTAAAAAATCAAATAATTGTACTAATATAAATGTTGTGGCGACATTGGCCAATATTTATTTGCATATACAAAATTTTGTTCGATCACTATCTTTGTCAGTTTTTCTTCGATTTTTCCTTTTTCCCGGAAACAGTTGAAGATCAGACTTATGATGATTCAACTTTTTTTACTCGTTTTGGTCAGTACTATGACACATGTTTAGAAACACCTGTATAAGCACTAAAATTGTGGCAGCTATTCCGTCAGCCATAATCTACAGACTCTTCGCTTGCCTCATCCTCATCATTGGCATTGGCCTAAGCAAAAATACGATTGTACCATCTTTGTTGTTTGGCTTTAGGGGTTGCCTTGACTCTGTGCTCATGTTTATTTAATCAAATCATTGTGGCTTGCCGGAAATCTCACTCTGACAGAGAAGGCATGTTGTAATAAATATTCAAAAATGCATTTTCGGAATCTATCGACAAGCTATTCCGAGACACAATTTTTAGAGTGTTGTTGGTACTTAAGTCTTTCCACATCCGCACTATAAGGTTTGGCAGCCAAAATCCACGCAAAAATTTTAGTTGCCGTAAGGAATTCCTAAGAAATAGTTAAGAACTTAACTAACTCTGGAAGCGTCAGTTTCCCCTACTTTTCTATATGTGAATTGTTCTAGTATTTCGTCATAATCCAACTTGAATTAAGATAAATAAAGATCTTTCCCTAAAATATTATAAACCTATACTATGTTTCAATTAAACCATTCAGTATTGCTGAGAATAGGGAATAGTTTTGAACTCTGATTGTCTGAAATCGGAGACAATGTACAAGTTTATCCAATGTAATTTTAGCTACTTAAAATTGGCGTTGATTCGACCGACAACTGCTGAATGGCTTAAATGGAACAAAGTATACAGCGATTTATTTCCTCTATGTGCAGTGGAAAAAAATCCTTAGAATAACCTCTGGTAGAAAAGTTAGGTGGCAAGTATGGTAGAGCGCTCTAAACAGTTACACGATCCTCAACACACAATGTTCGGCCAAGAACCAGCTCGGTCACGACTAAAATCAAGACAAGACACAGTTTCCTCACTTCAGTGCATCCTATAACAGACACCAAGACTGCAACAAAACGCTTAATGTGGGATGTCATTAAAGCCAAACGATAAAGCAATGGCAGCTGACTCACTCCACGTTGTCTGTATGCGGTATTTCGATACCGAAAATTTATGTACATTATATATGGTGTGGAAACAAATAATAATATTAGGAACACCTCTCATTTAAAAATGAATTACATAAATGAAGTCAATTAGTACTTAGTTAATCAATTTTTTAAACAATCAGTTGAACATTGAATTAAACAAAAAGCGCTTACTTCAGTTTTAACGAAAATTTTTTTTTACAGAAATCCACACAAGGTTATCTGTATGTTAAACGAATTAACATACTGGCATACATTATTTATCTCTATCTCTCTCATTTACAATGACAAGAAACGTATGCGATAGGGACGGATATAAAGGCGCAATTCCATTGAGGCAACTCTGAACGACAAGAGGCATGCTACAAAGTTTCCTAGTGTTGCCTGTTTCTAGGTGTGCTACTATGTGCCACAAATTTTAATAATATCGCATGCGGAATTTGTCTCCTCGCATCGCATGCGCTTTGTCATCTTTGCTTGTAGCACGCGTCTGAACGATTCCATGGAGGCAACTTTAATTTGGTGCATCATGTCTTTACAAACAGTCGCGGCGGCTGCATTTTTGGTAATTTTGAATCGTAGAAAAAAAAGAAGAAAGCCACGGTGGTGGAGAAGAGAATTATATGTTGGTGGTCAAGAAGCTCAACAAGATTTTTACAAAAAATTGGTTAGTGACGATGAAGCTTTATTTCGAAATTTCACACGAATGAGCAGAGAAGATTTTGAGTACTTGCTTGGGAAAGTCTCACCTATTATAAAGAAATCTGATACCAACTTTCGTAAGACAATACCACCTCGTGTGAGGATGCTAGTAACATTGAGATATTTGGCTACGGGTGATAGCTATCCATCACTTATGTATCTGTTTAGGTAGTTTTTCATTATTCCACTTCATGTCGCATGATACACACCGCACCGATCCGCTGACTGTTGGATAATGACGACATTATTCGACTCGTTGAAATATATCGACATGTGCCGCATGCGTCCCTGCAGCAACGATCCACATGTAGCATGCGACAAAGATACTTGTTTCTTGTCGCATCCTGTTCCTTCGATTGAAAGACTGTATGTAGCATGCGTCAATGCCGCATGCTACATGTTGCCTCAGTGGAATTGCGCCTTAACACGCTTATCTTTCAATAATTCATAGTGTTTCGACTAAGTTAGGACATTCCATTTTAAAACATGCTCACTGTCAGTATCTTATTTTACATATATTTAGTTTCACATTTGCTAATAAACTTACAAGTTGATTTATTTTTGAGTTTTGTATGCTTTTACTGTAACATATATTTTAATAATAATATAACAGTAGGACCTTATGTATCCCCGTTAAAAGTCAGTTAACGACACTATTGAATTTGACAGAATGGACGGAGCTACAATTTAAAAAAAAACGGAGTTGGAAGACTTTCGTATGAATAAGATAATATTACAATTCATGATTCTTGTGAAAGCATTCCAAGCGAAGATTGACTGGAAGCTTTGAATAATTGGAAAGAAAGAATGGTGCGTTGTATTACTGTCGAAGGAAACTATTTAAACAAAATTCTAAAATAGCTATTTGTGTATTAAGAGCGCAAAATGGGACATTGTCGACTGAGAAATTGTTGCCTCGCAGGAGCGTGGCATTCTCTCGAAATCGACAATGTCCATTTACGCTCGAAACACACACGATTTTTTCTACAATTACCACAATGGGGTCCTCCACCATAACAAAAAATAATAAAATGTACACTTTGTACTTACAGTACTACTCAATAGTTTTGCAGTGAATATAGGAACGTATTCAAATATGACTTCAAGATATTGTTTTGGCTTTTGTTTTTTCAAAAAATTTGTGCCAATTTTATTTGTTTCAAGTACATTGAACTAGTGCAGTGAAAAAATGGATATCTATTGGGACCGTTCACGCCAAACTTTTGCAAGTGGCAGCACAACTGTTTACAGAATTTATTTTGTATTTAATTTTAATATATCGTTATTGTCCATTCTTCTTCAGCTATTGCTTTAATCTAATCTAAGCATTTTATACTTTCGTTTTTATAAATGAATGCCCTATTTTATTTTCACAGCAACGCGGCATTTTGTTGGTTATGTAATATACCGACAGAGCAGTTATATGTCAGATTGACTTGTGAAGGTGGTAAAGGTGTAACTACAGTGCCATTAGTTCCTAACTAAACGTTTCCATTAAGAATGTAGACAAGTGACATTTCTCAACATTGTATAGTTAGAAATTTGGACAGCAAGCGTTTTTCCTACTTTGTCGTGCATGAGCGGCAAAGTGACATTTTTCGTTGACAAAAGAGAGCGCAAATGGCTACTTTGTGTATAGACTGCAGAAATACATATTTAGCATGACCTTATAATTAATTAGGGAAAGAGGTTCATGACAAATTGTCAGTAAAGTAAAAATCTTTCCTAAGTTGTTTACTTTACTGACAATTTGTCATGAACCTCTTTCCCTAATTTATCCAGTAGGCTACCTGCCATGAGCACGTCATACTAGACTGTTCCGAGTATAGACGGCATAGTTCGCCATATTCAAGTACAGTGCTAGCATAGTAGTGCAAGAGAAATCAATTGACATCGTCGGTGGTCGGTTGATCTTACACTGTTACAAGTGATGCTGTCCTTTATATTGTTTCTCGTTTGGCCTACATATCTCACAGCCCTGATGAAGGTAAAATAAAATACCGAAACGTTTGCAAGAGGATATGTAGAAACAATTTTTTATCTTCCTTTACATCCATCATCCGATGAACTTTCTTCAATTAAATTTATCCTTGGATACGATCACAATATTATACAAACCCCGCCCGGCAAGTGGGAGGTCCCGGGTTCGAGCCCCGGCGGTGCCAGTTGATTTTTCAAAAAACTTTCCTAAGTTGCTTATAATTAATGTTTATATTACTTTTATGGTATAATAAATTTATTTTAACATTTATGGTTAATTTGATTGATTTTTAAATATTCAAGTTCAGAGATAACGTTTTCAGTACACTGAAAAAAATAGGTTCACATTTATAGTTAAAAATTATTCCCGAATACTTTTTTATTAAAATCAGATAATAAAATTACTCAAGTAGAATTATTTTCTTTGCCTCAGTGGATGCAGATTTGTATGAGAACAAATTTTTATTTTTAACGAATAATCTTCTAATTTAGAAAAAATATTTTCCACTTTACTGAATTACAGATATTGAATACTAATTAAAAAAATAAATTCTCTATTTTAGAATATAACCTTAACAAAATAATTAGAGTATACATTTATTTTGTTTAGAAAAATTAATACTACATTTACTAATATTTTTTTTAAAAGACAGAATAAATATTCTATAATAGCAAAGTTTGCGTTGAGTTATTTGTAATAAACGAAATATGCTGCCTCTTGGGTAATGTAAGTAATAATAAATACCTATGTATGTAGTATACATAAGTTAATATCATACATATACATTTATTGTAGCAGAGGAATTTACTAACAAGGCAACAAGGGGAAACCAAGACCTCGGACACACCAATTTGAAAGAAATTGTATAGTTATAAAGTACTTTTCATATAAGGAACATAAATAACCTGATTTTATTCAATACTGGCAAATGGCAGAGAAATTGATGAAAAAAGTGTAGCGGCTATTGTTTTCTGACAATAAGAAAATTTTAAGGAATAAATGTTGTAGAAATAATAAAACACTTTGAAGGTTTGTTTCTCGGTTTGCTTATAAATTATTATTGTTTTTTTACTCAGATTTGTAACATAATAAACAATGTAGGTTTTTGTTATAAATAAATAAATTCTTTGTTCACTATGAATTTATTTATTTCTCATTCCATATGTATACATCCATTATTGGAACCACATAAAAAAATTTGGTACTAGAAATAAATTTAAACCTAATAATTTGAATAAATTCACTAAAATAGTAAATGTATTTGCTATTTTAAGAATAAGTTTTACTTGAATTAGAATTTGTGATATTTATTTCAGTAAAAAAATTCAGTGAAATAGCGATTTCTATTCAGTTATATCAGATAATATTTCAGAAACGTTTGTAAATAATTTTACTAATTAATTAGAAATTTTAGTTTCCGAAACAGATAAAAATCAATAGAAATAATTTTTTATTTCCATAGGAAATATTTTCCTTGTCACGATGTTAGAGTTTAGAGTACCTTTTTCGCTACTAGAAGCAACTTATAGTTTTCAGTGTATTGTTGAAAAAAAATACTGAACAGTATTAATAGACTTTTCGTTTTTATTACCATCATCAGAATAAGCGCACTACTTCAGAATGAAATGCCAATTAAATTGCATGTAAACTTGCACATATTTCGGAACAGGGCACATTTCCACGATAATCATTTACCCACCAATGATATTCCCATTATGGACCCTCGAACAGTGAAACTATCATGAAATGTTCGCTAATAACTACTTCATGGTATTATACGTACGGATAAATGATTCATTAGAGTTACTATTGCAGATAGTTTGAATAAATTTACAATACCATAAGGACAAAATGTGATACGAATTGCCCTTTCTGCGGCGTATGCAGGATCCGAGATTATTTGTACGTAAAATGTTATTCCAGTTAATTAGATATCACAGATGCGGGATTCGAACCAAATACAATGCTTTAGGCACTCACTAACTGTTCACTGCAGATTATACGTTGTTGCATGCAGATCGAACACGAAATAATTATCGGGAACTAGTAGAGCAGTTTTATCCCTATTCTGTGGTTAGATCTTGTTTACAGTAGTTGTTAGCATATATTCGATCCGAAATACTACTTTTCAGTGGTTGTTTTCATTTAATTACTTTATAATCTTACGTTATATTTTATTTATACTTTTCTTCTTTTCAGAATAGAATGGATAATAACTTTATATAAAAAAATAATTTATTTCTTTTGATTGGTCAGAACGCAGACCGAATTTACAATAAACGAAAAAAATATTCAGGCCCATTCCATAACAAAATGGTTAATTTTTATGAACTGGTTAAAAAAATAACCAATCTAGTATATTAATCCATAACAAAAAATAGGGCTGTTGCAAGAATTTTTATATGCCTTCTAAGTATTAAATTTAAAAAGATATTATTTAAATAGCCTCAAATTTGAAAATATCACCAAATATCCATTATATATTTTACAATTAATTTCTGAAATTTGGATATTTTGAAAAAGTCATGTGATATGAAACAGAATGTGACGTCACAACACATACATCTTCATCGGCTCCAATGGTCTCTTTATAGTGTCAATTCTTTGTGTTTTGTTACAAGTGTTATGATATGATAAATATATTGTCAAAGTTGTCAAACAAGTGTCAAATTTTGGTTCGTGTTAGATAATACAAAATTCAAAATAAAATGAGAAATTTTCAGTATCGTATTGTGCCTTCTTGCAAAAATGCTCTAGGAACAAACCTACTATTGAATTTATAAATATGCCAAAAGATGCGAAGAAAATAAAATTGTATCTGGAAGCAGCAGGTCGAAGCGCTGACGGTTGGGTGTGAGTGTGTGTGTGCGTGTGAGTACGTGTGTGCGTGTGTGCGTGTGTGCGTGTGTGCGTGTGTGCATGTTTGCGTGTGTGCATGTTTGCGTGTGTGCGTGTGTGCGTGTGTGCGTGTGTGCGTGTGTGCGTGTGTGCGTGTGTGCGTGTGTGCGTGTGTGCGTGTGTGCGTGTGTGCGTGTGTGCGTGTGTGCGTGTGTGCGTGTGTGCGTGTGCGTGTGTGCGTGTGTGCGTGTGCGTGTGCGTGTGCGTGTACATGTGCGTGTGCGTGTGCGTGTGCGTGTGCGTGTGCGTGTGCGTGTGCGTGTGCGTGTGCGTGTGCGTGTGCGTGTGCGTGTGCGTGTGCGTGTGCGTGTGCGTGTGCGTGTGCGTGTGCGTGTGCGTGTGAGCGCGTGTCTGACAAACCGGAAGTACCCTCATTTGAAGATTATAACAGTTTTTCTTGAAAAAACTATGTTAAATATCATTTTTTCACATTTAATGTTATTATAAATATTAAATAATAATTTATTCTTTGTACGATTTGACTGCATTTTATAGTTCGTATTAAATTGATAGAAAGTTAAAAAATTATAAATTTATTATTATATTAATTATTACTATAATTATATTTCATAAAAAAACAGCTGCTATATTAAGAAAATTCTGATTGAAAGGTGTCAGTGTCAAGTGAAATAGACATAGTGTATGTTTGTTTTATAACTTTACTCGATATATAGGATGTTTTGCTAGAAACTTTTTATATGGAATTTGTATAAAATACATACAACTGCCAGGAACTTTCTGTATGAAATTTGTACGAAATACATACAACTGACGGAAGAAAATGTTATTATTTTAAAACTAGGGAAAGATTTGACCTAACAGTTATAAGATAGACCTGGTTTATACCTTTTCAAAATTATCTACTATGAATAAGGCTGATTATATTTTATTTTAAATAAATATTGAGATGAAACAAGATTATCTATATTTTGTGATATTAAAAAGAGCATAGTAAAATTAAAGTTTTACATTTTACTTCCTTGTACGAAGTAAAGGAAGTATTGTAATCGCGAAAAATTTCGGTTTTCAGATTTCAACGGAAATATCCATTTTGACCATCCCTGAATCCATTTTGACTAATTTCGTCGTGACGTCTGTACGTACGTACGTACGTTCGTACGTGCGTATGTATCTCACATAACTCAAAAACGGTAAGCCGTAGAAAGTTGAAATTTTGTATTTAGGACTTCTATAACATCTAGTTGTGCACCTCCCTTTTTGGTCATTACATAATTTCCAGAAATGGTACTTTATTTGAAGCCTATAATAGATTATAATGAAAAACTATATTAAAATATAATCCAAAACTTTTCAAATTGAGTATATAAGGCTTTTATATCAATTGGAATAACATAGCAGATTTTGGTTAAAACAGGCTAACCGGAAGTGATATATTACCTGAAGTTGTTAATAGTTTTTCTTGAATAAAATGGTTTTATTTTGATTTTAGAAATAAATGCTTCAAATAAGAGTTTTAGAGAATTAAATTCTGCGTCTAGCACATCAAGTATTATTATATTAGCCCTTTGTATAAGCGAGATATGTAAATTTAAAACTTATATACTTTTTGGTTTTTGTAATGAAGCTTGCTATGGATTAGGACAAAAAATAACAAAAAAATAAAAATAGATGTTAATGTCAAATTACTTCAAACACGTGCAATTTTATAATTGAGTCTATGCTTCATATTAGTCTTACGTACAAGGAAGTCGTGTGTTGTCCACATCAGATTTTTTATTATATCATTAAAAAAAAATTAATTAATATGTACTGTTTAATGATGTACGGGTATTTGGTAATCCAATGTATTTATTAGTTTTCATCAATTTTCAATTATTTCAAATTCCTATTACAAATATCATGGCAAACCAAATATGTAGTGATATAAAATATCCGGATTATATTACCATGTAGTTAATTAATTAATTGTGAATTCACAACCAGTTTAATATAAAAGATTAAAATTTATAAATTTTAATTTCCTTTATATTCTATCAGGATTCCAGGACCTAAAAAAACAGAAAAGTTCAAAGTTCATCGTAATTTAGAGCACTTAAGAATATTTATTGTGAGAGAGGCTATAAAAATAATAATGGCGGGAAATAAAATTGAGGACTATCAAGAAGCATATAAACCGAGGAATCAGGTGCAAGAATATAGGCACCTCATTTACTTTATGTGATATTTACACGCCGTTCCGTTTGATTTGTGTAGACAAAATATCAAATTTCTTTGCTACGCTCGGTCTTATTTTAGAAATGCGATATATCTACTTGTGAAGAAAACTTCCAAGCTTTGATATAGATACACAAATATTAGCTTGACTTCAAATGTAACTGATATGTTCAGGACTGGCCACTAAGCATATTTATTAACTTGGACTTCATTGTTTTATTTAATATTATATTCTTGACAAAAACAACTTTCACTAATATAACTATTACGAACACAATAATTATTGTATATTATAATGAAGCTATTATCTGTTAACCATTAATAAATAAGTAAGCTCACACCACATTAATAAATTTTTAATAAAATAAATCATTAATACATGAATGATATAATACACGTAAGGCATAATACATACGCTTTCAATAAAACAATATCTATGAAACTATAAATGCAAATTACATATTGTAGTGAATATGTTTTAAAAATTGAAAGAAGCTTTCAAATCTCATAATATAAATAAATAGTTTTTTTTAATGATATAAGTGTTAAAAGTGACATTTTATTTGTGAGAAGAAAGCTTCGCGTCGTGTTCCAAGCCTTCGATATCATACACTATTTTTTCTATCTTTTTTCCTTTAAAGGCCCATTCACAAATCAAAATTAGTGTTAGATTTATGTTTTACATTTTATAGCAATTTGCGGCAGCATTCACAAATCATGTTTTAGTCGTGGTTTTAGTAGGTAGTGACACCTATTGGCAAATTTTCCCAATCACCTTGTTGTTGTCGAATACTGTTTATTGGGCGTACCCACCAGCTTCTATTTTTGTCTTTTTATCATTATACAATTTTATTAATAAAACTGCACTTTTCTTATTAGTCATAATAATTCCAAACAAAACTTGACAGTTATAGACAAGAACAACTATATATCGCTATTTCTTTCTACGATCCTTCCTATTGGTTCCAACGACCAAATATAACTAGACAAAACATTCCCTATCCCTCCTCACTGAATGTTTTGATTTCGGCTGTACAGACAGAGAAACTAGAGATGGAGATATGTTTTGTCTAGTTCGAGTATTTCTCACTAGAAGCCACGTAGAGTGTCAGTGTATAGTCTAGTGTTTAGTTTGAACGTTGCTCACTAGAGGCCACGTAGAAGCATGCGTATTTTGTATTTGTTTTGTAGTCGTAGTGGTTTTGTGAGAAACATGTTGGTTTTTCTTTAGTATTAAACATTCTAAATTATTTAATGTTAACCTTAAATGTTAACCACGAAATTTTAACTAAGAACACTTGCGCCTCTAGTGAGCAACGTACAAACTAAACACTGATACTCTACGTGGCCTCAGTTGTGACCTCTAGTGAAAAATACTCGGACTAGACAAGACATATCGCTATCTCTAGTTTCTCTGTCTGGCCAGCCGAAATCAAAACAAACCAAATGAAGTTTTGTCTAGTTATATTTGGTCGTTGATTGGTTCGTTCTTAAGTATAAATCATGAAACTAAAACCAAAGATTGAAGTTTTCAATGTTCTATGCTAAAACTAAATACTGATATGTGAATACTTGCATCAGAAACCAATGCTACAAGGTCACTAATACTAAAACGTAAAACAAAACTAACACTAATTTTGATTTGTGAATGGGCCTTTAATTTGTATATTTGATAATATTTTGACATATGCCAAAAATGTCGATTTGCTGTTCCATTTGTCATTACCAAGATCACTATTTCACTTTTAATACTGATAAAAGTAACAATGATCTGTCACCAGCGCCGGGTTACCCAATAGGCAAACTAGGCAATTGCCTATGGGCCCCGACCCTTTAAGGGGCCTCGCACCTCGGTACATTGGATTAAAATAATATTGATTTGATTTTGAAATAATTTTTTTAATACAAACAAAAATCCTTAAAAAAATTTGATTACAACAAAGAAATGCTTATTTACAGTAATGGAATCTTGATTTACAATAATAAAAAATCTGGTGTGGCCAACACAATACCTCCCGCCATTTACAGCCCGAGTCACAAAAAAGATTAAGTTAATCCTTATTTTTGTATTAGCAAATTTTACTCTAATTTTAACAGATTATTTCTTAAAATATAGTCTAATCTAATCCAAGTAACTACCTTTTTTATAAACCCCTCAACAGGATTAAATTCCATTTACAGAGGCGGTTCACATTCACACACATCTATGCCTTAGTTGGATTCGAACCCAGAGGCCCGAGGGCACTCAAGACATGAGGCGTTGTTCTAACCACCGGAGCTGTAATAATATGAAAATTAAATTTCAAATACCAGGATAGAATAGAATTCACTAATCCAAACATGAGGATTAGCTTAAACATTCCTGTGAATCGTTAATTTTTATTAATCTAAATACATACCTACATATTTACGTATGCTGGAAACTGTATTGAATTCCTTTTCTATTGTTCTATTTACTTTTTTCTTTTTAAAACGTTACTAATATTATTTTGAAATGATTAGTTCTTAGTTCTGAAAATGTTTAAATTGGATTCTAAGGACCTTAAAACGTGGTCATTTACCAAAATCTCGATATGCGATTTTTAGCACGATCCCTATACCTCCCTTAACAAGGGTATTGGGAGGTAAAATGTAGAGGTAGACTGGGATTCTGTATTTCCTCTAATTGTAAATGGTACCTGCCGATATCACTATGGTTACAAAGAAAATTACATTTTATTTGATAATTAGGACATAAATATGCCAATATTGCCAATCATAAAAAATGCGTTCCTTTAGTGATGCCGTTAACGTTTGTTATATTGGTATTCGACGAACAGAATCTCACCCAATAAGGCTTAAAAGCAGTAAGAATTTGCAATAGAGTAGAAGCGTCCCTTACATACAGTTTTAATATTTAATTTTAAAATAAATTACCTTATTATTATTATTATTATTATTATTATTATTATTATTATTATTATTACCTTGTAATTTGTTAGTAAGATTGAGATGCCCATTATCATATGTATCCATATTTTTGGATAGTACACTGTACATATTGACAAAACTATACAATCAGAATATATCAAATAAGGATACAATGTAGAGAGTTATGAAAGAAAATAATACATTGTAATGATTGTGTTTCAATGATAAAACTATATGTAGGCATAAATATTCTAAAATGACAAAATAGTATAATGAATGAGTGACACATAATGAGGAGAAATATACGACCTAACATCACATTTCATATTTCATGAGACATAAAACAAAATTGTGCATTATGAGGTCGACGAATATGAACTACATTTTAAATTTTGTTAAAGTATTCATCATCTGAAGTAGATCAGAAGTAATTTCGTTGTTGCATGTTTCACGGTATTATTAACTGCATTTTTAATATTTTTATATGCAGCAGAAGTTATTAAACTGTAAGTAATATTAAAGTCTTAAAACATTTAAAAATGCTGCAGTTTGTTTTCTGTATACAAAGAAGGTCAGGTAGAAATTATATTTTACTTTTTATGTTTTTATTTTAACGATGTAAATTCTCTAAAGCAAGTTATACACAACTTATTACTTTTATTAAGAATAAAATGCAATATAATAATAAGAATATTACAAAATCCTGTCATGTTTCACAAGTTTATAATTTTGCAACTTGCATTTTTATATAACAAACAACATAAGTTACCAAAGTCTTTTTTTCACTAAAGCAACTTAAAATTTAAGTATCCTTAAATTAAATATCAGTATCCGATACATATAAATTGGTTATTCTCATAAACATTATATAGTTTTTAGATTTTTTAATGCTAGAAAGCATATTAATTTTCATTTGAATTAATATGGCTTCCTTCTACCTAAATCGGCTGATGCATAAGAATAATTTAGCTATTTTCACATTGTCATTCCACAGGTATTGTCTTTGGTAAAAAAATTCGATGATGAGTTTTTAATGAATAAGCACGTTTTAGGGTCCCTAGAATACGATTTTACTATTTTTACGATAATCTTTGTATGTATGTATATATATATATATATATATATATATATATATAAAATGTATCCATAATTACTGATAAATAATTTAAATGAAGGCAATAATTATTAAAACTTTACGACAATAACAAATGTCATCTGTCAAACTCAAACAATACGACTGTTTGAATTGTATGTTTTGTTTTCCGTGGCACACTGTAAATAGCTAAAAATTATAAATTTTATTTTACGTTTATCTCATGACAGGAACGAATTATATCAATAAATTGAAGCTTGTTCGATGCAGTTTTTAATTTTGAACATTTTTTGTATTTACACTTTTGTTCTAAAAATCATAGGGAACCAACTATCGCATAATGAAAATTTTAACATTGTATTTCCTGTCCCATAAAAAAAGTGAACACCCGGTATATATATATATATATATATATATATATATATATATATATATATATATATATATATATATATATATATATATATAATACTTCCTTTTCAAAAATTATAATTTTTGCATATTCCTCTTCTTTACATCCATATGAAAAGCTGGTTAGATTTTCGTTATAATTGGTCGACCGAAAGTACCCTAATTTGAAGATTTTTACAGTTTTTATGAAAAAAACGCTGTTAAATATAATTTTTTCATATTTAATGTCATTATAAATATTAAATAATATATATTATTCGCTACACGATTTGATTACATTTTGTGCTTTATATTTAATGGATATAGAGTTAAAAAATATGGTGCGGCCAACACAATACATCCCGCCATTACCGCCCGAGTCACAAAAAAATTAAGCAAATGCTTATTTTTGGATTAGCGAATTTTACTCTAATTTTGGCAGTTTATTTCTTAAAATATATTCTAATCTAATCCAAGAAACTACTTTTTTGATAATAAATTGAAGATTAAATTTTAAATACCGGGATAGAATAGAATTCACTAATCCAAAAATGAGAATTAACTTAAAATTATTTGCGAATCGTTATGCTGGAAACTGTACTGATTTCGTTTCCTATTGTTCTACTTACTTTTTACCTTCCGACACCTTTAGGTAAGGAAGGTATTGTCTTTGGTCAAAAAAATCGATGATGAGTTTTTAATGAATAAGCACGTTTTAGATTCCCTAGAATGCGATTTTACTATTTTTACGATGATGTCTGTACGTAAGTATGTATGGATGTATGTATGCGTGTGTGTGACGATTTTTTCGGATCGCATAACTTCAATACCACCTTTCCAAAAATTATAATTTTTGTGTATTCCTTTCTTTCATCTATATGAAGAGCTGATTAGATTTTGGTTACAATTGGTCGACCGGAAGTATCCTAATTTGAATATTTTAACAGTTATTCTTGAAAAAACGGTGTTAAATATCATTTTTTCACATTTAATGTTATCATAAATATTAAAGAATATTTTCTTCCCTATAAGATTCGATTACATTTTATACTTCACATTCAATGGATATAGAGTAATAAATTTATAAAGAAATTAAATTTCATAAAGCAGCAAGCTGTGCTATAACCATGGAATCATCTACTATATTAAGAAAATTCTGGTTGACAAATGTCAGTGTCAAGTGCATTTGACAGTATATTTGTGTTATAATTTTACTGGAAATATGTAATCTCTTACAAAAAAACTTTCTGTATGGAATCTGTACAAAATACATAGAACTGAAGGTAATGTACTGGAAAGACCGGGATAGAATTGAATGCACTATTCTAGAAATGAGGATAAACTTAAATTTTTTTGCGAATCTTTAATTTTTATTAATCTAAATACATACCTACATATTTACTTATGCTGGAAACTGTATTGATTTCCTTTCCTATTATTCTATTTTTTTTTCTTTTTAAAACGTTACTATTATTAATTTGAAATGATTAGTTCTTTGACAGCGACATTTATTTGTCAGTTACAAGCATTTGAATAACTGCGTAACCAAGGAGTTTTGTTTGTTTAAAGCGTAGGCTCCGAGATTTAAATTATAGATAATTTTATAACTTTATCCATAATATATGTAGAAAAAGTGGTAATGCAAATATGTAGAAAATTTAATAACTTTTATAATAACATTAATCTCGAAAAAATAACATTGAAAGGTATTTTTTGCAGAAAAACTATTTTGAGCTACGTTTTCCGATTTACACCAAAAGCTAATGGGCTCTTTCCAATAGTAAAAGTTCGAAATACAAGGTTTCAAATTTTTCTGAATGAACAAATATACAATATATGACCTCATTTAAAATTTAAAAGTTAGGTCCCGTATTTTGAGAACCACTGGTCCAATTAATAATTTTTTCTTTAATTCTGTCTTGTGAAATAGAAATTATTTGCCCATTTAACCATCTTTGTAACTCTTATAGTTCTCGAGATAGCAATGGTGGCCCATTTAAAATGAACAGCCTGTATAAGAAAATGTTTTCAAAATATATAGCTAATTTTGAACAGTATTGTTTCAATACATTGTTCTATGTAAAATATGCTTTATGGCAATTGCAAAGGTCTCACAGTTGCTTGGACACAGATAGTAAATCTGCTCAGTAATTACATTCACTAGCGGAATTTGAACCAAAGTTCCGCTGTACTAATTTACAAGTATGAACTACTCTACGGACCACAAACATAGTAGCCAAGGTAAACTTAACACAGAAGATATTGTTTTCATCATTAGATACATAGGTATGTTCTCTATTTCATGAAAGTCTTGCGATGTATATGAGATAGTGGATAGTTTGCTATGGCTACTAGCAACACACGATACACAATCTGTGTTGAGTGTTGAACATGCCAACAAGCAGACCAGCCACTCCCAAACTGGGTAAGGCGTGATTATATATTTAATTGACTACTAGAAAGAAAGTTTGATAAACACTGAACATGGAGAGTGGTTTCAACAGCACTGTTACGAAACCGATTGAATGCTAATTCAACTAATCGAATAAAAAATAAACTCTTAGTTCTATGTGTTTCTTTTAGAAGCATAGTAATAAAGTACTAATCAAAAATATAGTTATCTGATAATAATTATTTTATTTTTTTATTCATTAATATTTTATATGAAAACTGCTTTCTGTCAACATGCCAAATTTCAATTTTTAACTATTAATAAAAGCTGAGATCTAATGCTGGTAAATTCAGCAACTAAATTAAGAAACTAAATTAAAATGACGTTGTTTATGCAATAAATTAAAATTGAGAATTTGATGTTTGATATTTCGTATAAACTAATTTTTATGGGTGAAATTGCAGTATGTTATATTAGGATAATAAAAAGTGGATATACTACTATGTCAAAAAAGTACCGGGAATTGGTCAATAAAACACAAAATGTGCATTATTCATCCAAATTTATTGTATCGCCTTCAAAGTAGGCCCCTTCCGAAATAATACACTCATACCAACGAATAATTTAATCATCAAAATATTTTTTAAACGCATTTTCACGAATCGACTTCAGTACTCGCCGCGAATTCTCTTTTATGTCTTCTATCGACTGAAAACAGGTGCCTCGAAGTGGTAGTTTGAGTTTTGGAAATAGAAAAAAGTCGGCCGGAGCCTTATCAGAGGAATACGGTGGTTGTTCGATAAGATTTGTTGAGTTTTTGGTCAGAAATTCGTTCACAATGATAGCTTTGTGAGATGGTGCGTTATCGTGGTGCAAAATCCATTAGTTCCATGGTCTTTTTCGACGAATTTGCTCTCTCAAACGCCGCATAACGCTCAGATAATATTCTTTAGTTACTGTCTGACCTTCTGGCAAGAATTCCGAGTGCACAACACCGATCGAAAAAAACCGTCAACATCACCTTCACTTTTGATTGACTTTGACGTGCTTTTTTCGGTTTCGGCTCAGTTGGAAGGCGCCATTCCGAAGCTTGTTGACTGGTTTGCATGTCAAACTCGTAAACCCGTGTCTCATCACCAGTTACAATTCGTTTTATGAATGTGGGGTCGGAATTGACTCGTTCTAGCATGTCATCAGCGACCCTTACGCGATTGAGTTTTTGAAAAAAATCCTGTCTTTCGGCACTAGTCGAGCGGCAACACGTTGCATGCCCAAACAATCATTTAAAATGGTACGAATTGATTCGTGATACACAGAAATTTCAGCAGCTATTTCTCTCAGACTTAAACGACGATTTTCAGTCACCATTCCCTTTACTTTAGAGAGGTTAAGATCAGTTGAAGACGTTGATGGCCGACCTAAGCGGGGCAAATCTTCTACCACATCTCGACCGCTTTTGAATGCAATGTACCACTCATACGCACGTGTTTTTGATAAAGTCGATTCTCCGTAAGCCTAATGTAACATTTTCAGCGCTTCGGCACACGAAATTCCATTTGCAATGCAAAATTTGAGACAGATTCTTTGTTCGATATTTTTATCCATTGTAAAATCGCAAAACACACTTGAGATGAACTGACAAATGGAGTACTGTAAACAAACTAAATGACAGATGGCGCTCAAATTCCGCGTGAACATAGAGGACAGTAGTGCCAACGTAGCGACAAAAAGAATTATGACACTTCCTTTAAGAGGGCTTTTTTAATGTACAATTCCCGGTATTTTCTTGACACAATTTATAAATGTATAAATTCTTCAACAAGTTTAATTAGTATTTCGTTCCTCTTTTCTGCAGGAACTTTGTTGTCGTCGTACATTTTCATAAGCTAAGTCTTAACATCTGCATATTTGACGCAGGCGCAAAACTAATCAATTAAAAATTAAACTGAAAGTTGATAATAGGCAATTTTTTAATGTAGTTTAGATTTTACGTTTAGTTGCATAAATTATTATTGTTTCTACTTGTTTAGTTTTGCAATTTAATTTTTTAATTTAACCCTCCGGAGGACGCGCTTTTTAGAATTACAGGAGGCGCGCCGCGGCATTTACACCGCATTTGGGTTTTGCATGTATTGTCTCCAAAGTTGCAAGATTTATTATACCAAGTATGAAATATACAAAAATATAGATTTTTGAAGGTATCTTCTTACCATATACTTTTATATAAAATTATTCTGCCTCCATTTGTTGCTGGGCTTCACTCTTAACACATTTTTACCTTCCATCACCTTTAAGTTAGGAAGGTATTGTCTTTGGTCAAAAAATTCGATGATGAGTTTTTAATCAATAAGCACATATTGTTAATTAGTCCTTTGCATAAGCGAGATATTTAAATTTAAAAATTATATTTTTTTTTGATTTTTGTAATAAAGCTTGCCATGGATTAGAACAAAAAGTAACAAAAAAAAAAACTTTTAATGTCAAATATGTGCAATTTTCTAATTGGGTCTATATTTGGGGGT
Organism: Harpalus rubripes; assembly: GCA_963082715.1. Classification (NCBI taxonomy): domain Eukaryota; kingdom Metazoa; phylum Arthropoda; class Insecta; order Coleoptera; family Carabidae; genus Harpalus; species Harpalus rubripes. Next base: position 17,858,430 of record OY720453.1, on the reverse strand, counting down.
CTATATGTTGCGGTCTTGCGGCAAGGAAATCATGTGGTGTCCACATCAGATTTTTTTCTATGAGCACTATAGGCATAATTCGGATAGCCGATTTTCCTCCATTGTAGACCTATGCCAATTCTTCACTCTCATTAGAGTAGAGAAAGAACGCTCCATTGAACATGTTGTTGGTGGCATTATCAAAAAAATTTAGAAAGCAATTATCATAGTAGTAAAAAAATTCACATTCTTCTGATATTAGTTTTGCAAAATCCATACTTTCTGCTACTTCTTTTTCCTTTCAAATGTGCACCCACGAGTTGATACATACAGGTACATGGACAGGCGCTCAATTAGGTTTGTGAATAATTTTTGAACCCGAAATGTTCATTTTGTGCACTTGCATTTTGCATACTAATAAATACTAAAAATATTAAATTAAATATTCATATACAGCCTTTAATGTGTATATATATATATAATTATATTTCCACAAAGTAATAAAATAGTTTTGGTGTCGGATAATACGAATTTTTTGCCTACATAGAAATTGAACAGTTATAATAGATGTTGAAGTATAAAAAACGCTCCTAAAAATAATATTTAAAATATAGAACATGTAGTAAAGAAAATAACATTTATTTAAAATGTTCAAAAGTTATAGACAATATTAAATTATGAATAAATGGAGACTTAAAAGACTCTCGATGGTATTATGGAACTTTTGCAATGCTGCCTGCAGAACTCATATTTCCAAGAAAAAGATAGATATTTTGTACAAGAAGATGGTTTACTAATGGGTTCTTCTCGGTTGTAGTCAATTTATACATGCAATTTTTTTGAAGAATTAGTACTAGGTACAGCCAATTTAAGACCTAAACTTTGCTTAGATATGTCGATGATACACCGGACAATACCTTAAGTATAATTCCAATCATTCAAAATCTTTATATATTCGAGTTCGGAGTATATCTGCAACACCGAAGGAAAATATTAAAAACGATCTAAATAAGAACGGTTACGCTGTGAAGTTAATTAGATGATGCTACGTACTCAAATTTTAGTTTATAATCACCGAACGGCGGCCTCAAAAAGCCGCGGCCTCTCGGGAAATTCCCGATTATCCCGACTGGCCAATCCGACCCCGTACTGAAGCTTGTAATACATAGTAAAAACTAAAATATATAAGGATTATTATTTTCTATTTATTTGCAAGACTAAATCCAATATAAAAGCGTAAAACAAGAATACCTGGTAGGTGGTGGTGTGTAAATCGATATAAAACTTTGAAAACTAATATTTTATCTATAGAACCTGACCTTATACTCCAACCAGAAAGTATCATTTCTTTGTTGTGAAATAAACCGGGAAGAAGAAGCAGACTTAAAACCACTGGCAGTCGTTATTGATGTGTAAGGACGGGTTTGAATAGTAATCTCCTGAAATCGTCTTCATATACTAAGTCTGGAGTAACCATTTGTCATTTTGTGAGTTTTCGTAATTCAGCGTGAAAGATTTTTTGCGCTGGTATCAGAAAACAATTCAATCTTAGTGTTCAGTATCTGCAGTCTTCAGACGATATGCGGTCGGCAAAAACGCCTAACGGCAAACGGGCGGCGACCGACCTCGAAGGACGTACATAGAGTTAACATATAAATTCAGAAGTCGGATTTCCTATAAAGATTTTTTTATTCCTCGAAATTCACTTTCTTATGTATGAGTTCAATAAGGAAGTTTTACTGTTGGAAAAATTTTCATTTCTAATATTCCGTTTTATGCAAAAGGAATAAAATAAAATGAATAAAAAATTATATTTAGGATTCAATATTACGATTCAATTTATATTTAAATATTTTCTGCGTACATATATGGTAATAAAAATTATCAATTTCTATGTATGTACTAAATCCATATGCGGGCTTTATTGAATTACAAATCTATTGTCTATCTAAACATTTATTGAACTTTTTAAAATCACTACGAAATAACTTCATATTACATTTTTATCGGCGCGTTAACAATAATAAGTTGATCTGATGTGGCCAACACAACACCTCCCGCTATTTAATTTTCATTAATTTAAAGCAGGGACTCGAACCGAAAAATATTGGGGTTCGGTTACGGTTAACGGTTTTTACATTAACAAAAAATCGGTTTCGGTTATCAGTTACGGTTTTTTTGAAAATATATCAGTTTTCGTTTCGGTTAAAAAAACAAATAAATTTCGTTTTCGTTACGGTTTCGGTTCTTTTCGGTTTCGGTTTAAATTAAAAATTAGCTTTGTTTTTATTTTTTGCAACATGAAATACATTTAGTACCTATTTCGTAATGGAATAACATTTTAATTCCACGTTTTACTAACAACTAGTACTAATAAATATATTCGGCTTATTCGGAATTCAAAATTCGAGAAGAATCTGTAAGTAATTAGTTCTTAAGTTTATTTTTGCAACAAAAATTAAATACGTTTCGTAAACTATTAATATTTTAATTTTAAGTTATAATATACAATAGTAATACGTAAACTAAATGGGTGATTGAATGAAAAATGTCAACAAATGAGTAATTTTTTTTATTATAATTGCAAAAAATAACTAAAAAATGGAATAAAATGCCTTAATTTTTTTTAAATAAGAAATTACTTTTTTATGAACTCGAAGGTATGCAAAGTATTTCTACGAAAAAATGTGTGTTAATAAAAAATACCTAATTTTAAATTTACGGTTTTAGTACAGATATTATTTCGATTCGGTTATGTTTTCGGTTACAAAACGAACTTATTTATCGTATCGGTTTTCGGTTTCCATATTTGAAGAAATAAAATATAGGTTTCGGTTTTCGGTTACGGTTTCATAAAAAGTCAAATATCGGTGCGGTTTATGGTTACGGTTTCGTTACGGTTCGGTCCCTGATTTAAAGATACATACTTAGATATTTAGTTATAGGAACTAAACTGTATTAAAATCTATTCCATATGACTATGGTCCTATTTACTATTTTCTTTTTAAAACGTTACTATTATTAATTTGAAATGATTAGTTCTCTGACAGTGACATTTATCTCTCAGTTACATACATTTGAGATATGATCTGTCTAATCAAGTAGTTGTGTTTATTTAAAGCGCAGGCTCTGTGATTTAAATTATCGATAATTTCATAAATTTATCCATTAAATATATAGAAAAAGTATTAATGCAAAAAATTTAATAACTTTTTATTTTTATAATAACATAAATCTTGAAAAAATAATTTTAAAAAGTTATTTTTCTTCAAGCGTATTATAATATTTATATTATGCTCCTATATACACATTATAGAAGATGTTCATTGTCTTACTAGTACAAAAATGTTGTTATTGTTGTACTAGTAAAAAAATGTTAGTGTGTTAGTTCACCGCTGGCGGCGGCAGTTGTCACAGCAACACAGATTATATTGAAAATTGTTATTTGACAGTTGTATCGCTTTTGTTTTGTAGTGTACAAAGCCAGCTTTGGCTGAAATTGTAAACACTACAATAAAAAATTTCAAAAAAAATGTCAAAATTCTTTGAAACACTTGAAGAAAAAATAGTATATGTCATTCGGAGTAGAACGCCCTTTTTGTGTTTTACCCAGCTTACCTAGCCTCGGCTAGCGCCTCGGCCGCAATAGCTGGGTTCAACACAAAAAGACCGCTTTCTACTCCTAATAACATAATATACTATTTTCTGAGAAAAACTATTATAAGCTTCAAATAAAGTGCCATTTCCGGTTATCTAATTTACACCGAAATCTAATGGCTTCTTTCCATATTAGAATATGGTATAAATACAAGGTTTTAAAATTTTCTGAATGATAGTATTTGAGTTAGAGCGTAAACAGGAACACACACACACACGCACGCACGCACACGCACGCACACGCACGCACACGCATACTCATACTCATACACACACATACATACACACATCACGCACACACACACACACATACACACATCACGCACGCACACACACACACACACACACACACACACACGCAACACACACACACACACGCAACACACACACACAACACACACACACAACACACACACACACACACGCAACACACACACACACACGCAACACACACACACACACACACGCAACACACACACACACACACAACACAACACAACACAACACAACACAACACAACACAACACAACACAACACAACACAACACAACACAACACAACACAACACAACACAACACAACACAACACAACACAACACAACACAACACAACACAACACAACACAACACAACACAACACAACACAACACAACACAACACAACACAACACAACACAACACAACACAACACAACACAACACAACACAACACAACACAACACAACACAACACAACACAACACAACACAACACAACACAACACAACACAACACAACACAACACAACACAACACAACACAACACAACACAACACAACACAACACAACACAACACAACACAACACAACACAACACAACACAACACACACACACACACACACACACACACACACACACACACACACAACACACACACACACAATACAACACACAAACACACACACAGACACACACGCAACACACACACACAGGCAACACACACACACACATCATCGTAAAAATGTTAAAATTGGATTCTAAGAACCTTAAAACGTGCTAATTAACAAAAATTTCGAAATGCGATTTTTAGCACGATCCCTATACCTTCTTTACCAAGGGTAGCGATAGGTAAATAGTAAGTTTCGTGGCCATGTGCCTGAATGTCTCGTCTCGAATCTGAGGACCCGAGTTCGTTTCCGACCAATACCAAATTATTTCGAATTGTAAATGGCACAAAAATGGCCGCTGTGGTACACTATCCACGCTAGCGTAAGGTGACAGCTGGTGAACACCCGCACTGTACGAATATATTATAATAATTACCGATTTTTGCGTACAATACAAAATGTTGTTTTAGAATCTAGGTATTCTATATCGGACCTGCATTTTTTTATCTTTTAGAGTAAAAATTGCCACTTGACTAAAGCCCGGATGGAATGGCATGGACAATTTCTCATAGGTAAAATTCACAGCAATAAAAGGCTTTACCGCCCCCCTGAAACGATTGAAAATGGCTGGCATTTGTTATCGGCTACCATTTACATACTCGTACATAATGTCATTTATGCAGGCCTTATACAGAGAATAGATTCTAAAATATCATTTTTTAAAACAGTTTTGCTTCATGACTCACAGCTGGGTATCGTCTTTTACCATGACACATTTTTCACGTAGCCCACGGTCTATAAATATCTAACTAAAAAATTAAAAATAGACGAAATTGGTACTTTATATTACAAATTACTGACTTTGAATGTAATACTGATCAGTCATGAAATGTGTTCGTATATATGTACAATGTACGGTATTTAAGCCCTTCCATGCATAAATATTTTCATGCAACCAATAATCATAATAATAATAATATTTCATTTTACGCGAAATGTAAAAAGAGGTTATGTTATTCATATTTAATAATCCGTATCAATCTGTATTTAGTGCATATAGGTATTATGATAAAAATTATCAGTTTCATTGTAAATGCATAAAACTCACTTTAAATCCGATTGTAACACTGCTCTTTTGTCCAAATATTTATTGACCCTTTACGCATTTACAATGAACTGGCTTTTAATTTATATTTAATTTGCATTTAAATATTGGCATTGTAATTTAACTGTTATGAATAGAATGTTTATCTGCATACTAATTGAAATTGAACTGCAAATAAATATCACAAAACGTCAGTATCATTCACTGCTAATTTAGATAATGAGCTGATGATGAATTTTTATTCAATTGCGGAAAATGGATAGTTATAAAAACAAGGATATTGATTTTAGTTTTCCGCTATGGGTCTGCCATCTATGAAAGGAGTTTCAGCAATGAAATTACAGATAACTGCGCCGTAGCAGGAAATTTCAGCAGGAATCCGTTCTATCGATTTTGTGTTTTCCTGGTTTTCAGGGTGTGCACTCTTGCTCGTTTCTGCTGCTGTATAAGAGAGGGCAGGAGCTGTATTATAAAAGCACAAAATTTTAATGTTTGAATATAATGCATTTATTATTTAAAATTAAAATGTTATTTTATATCAACAATAACGTTTCGAAATAAAATGTCTAATAAGAAAAAAAGTATTGCTGTCAACATTTGGATTCATAGATTTTGTTGAAGAAAAGCTGAAAATATATCAGCGGTACACTCTAAGAAATTCTGTGTTAATTATTATTCATTTTAATACCCTAAGCATTCTATATAGGTCCACACAGATTTTGGTGTTAAGTAGAACACTTTTGCTGGAGTAAAAAATCTGATGTGGACACCACACGACTTGCTTGTACGCAAGACCCAAGTATAAAATTGCACGTATTTGACGTAATTTGACATTAACATCTATTTATTTTTTTCTTATTTTTTGTCCTAATCCATAGCAAGTTTCATTACAAAAATTAATGTGCTAGACGCAGAATTTAATTCTCTAAAACTCTTATTTGAAGCATTTATTTCTAAAATCAAAATGAAAACATTTTTTGAAGTAAAACCTTCAGGTAATATATCACTTCCGGTTAGCCTGTTTTAACAAAAATCTACTATGTTATTCCAATTGACATAAAAGTCTTATATACCAAATTTGAAAAATTTAAATTATATTTGAAAATAGTTTTTCACTAAAATCTATTATAGGCTTCAAATAAAGTACCATTTCTGGAATGCCCAAAAAGGGAGGTGCATAACTAGATGTTATAAATTGCAGGTGGTACGGTTCTATCAATCTAACTACATAATCTCTTTTACCTCATGTACTGGTTGCATTATCGCCCTAACACCTAAAATTACTTTTACTCAAAAATAGAAGAGATAGTTGAGGATGTATGTAATTTACATCGCTATATACTATTACAATTGCAAATATCACTAAACTTACAAAATTTCGTTAAAAATAGTTACAAATTTTAATTTGAATTAAACATTGTCATGACAACAAAATCGTTTTAGGCCCACTTTTACAACTGATGGATAAACTATGGTATAGCTATCGGAGGTATAACTTTATCCTAGTAATTATACCTTCGATAAACAAGATTGTCTTTTACAATACATTTTTATCTATCAGATAGTTATACCAGGAATTACGTTAAATCACTTTAGGTTGGTATTGACACAATAAAATTATCTTCTTGTTAGACTCTTTTTCTTCGATATTGTTATTATTTCTGCCTTCTAATTTGCATTTTTCACGATGTTTGATGATATAAATGATATTTTTGATTCCGACAGTGATGATGAAATACTTGATTGACATCTGTCAAACGTATAAATAACAATACATCGTTTGTGTTTACGTGGTATCCATAAGAACCAGGGATAAAGTTATCCGAGGTTTATACGACCGATTTCCATGGGATAAGAAATACTGGTGTTTTTTCTATCTGAGGTTTATCCGAGGTTTGTAAAATTCAATTTTCAATTTTATACCTGGTATAGCGTTATACGAGGTTTATCTAATGATTGTAAAAGTGGCCCTTAGTACGCTTGCCTGTTTACACCATGAATGAGAAAAAGTTTGGTATATTCCATTTTGAATTAAAGATGTGTACCAAATGTCATTTGCCTACCAGGCTTTGATACAGAGTATTTACACCATTTGTCGCCGCTAATGATGATGATACCCTTATTTCCTTTATATTTTTATATTTCGATGAATATTTTAAGTACCTCCATATGTCCCCCTCGATTCACGATATTTTATGTTAGAGTTTGTAAACAACATAAGAATACCGTTTCGTTTCTGAAAAAAATAAATTAAAAAACAAACAAATACAAACTTAATTTTCTAGTGATAAATGGCAAGGCTCCTCCACCAGAAATTTCCTAGTCGAGGAAAGTTTTTATTATTTATTTAGTATCATGATGTAGCTCTAGCATCCAATGAAACAGCTAACTATTTTTGTATGTAAAATAGGCAATCCATTACGACTTCGTGAATTCACTTTGTTTTTGTTTCAACTTAATGCTACGTTATTCGAATTGTATTTGAAATTCGGGTCTAATCTAACTGGATCTCTCAACTTATATAAATTGTTCCTTTCCCTGAGTGTAAATAGTTCTTAGAAAATACTTCTTTGAATATGCGAAGTAAAGTAGTAGTGCATTGACATTTAGAACTGAAGAACCTTATAAGGACTATATTTTAATTTCCGTAGGATTTAGAAATTGAAAGAAGCCTTCAGAACTCAAAACATAAATAAAACAATATTTATTGTAGTTATTTGTAAGTGCACTATTTTTATTTTAAATATAACATACTTATTTTATTACACATACATTAATTTTGTATTCATTTAACATAAATAAAATTAATATCTAGTACAAAAAATTAAATAATAATACTCCTAATATTAATATACAGGGTATCACTAAAACACGTAGACATGACTTAAACAGATTCCTGGGCCCAAAATAACACAATTTAACCTAATTTACCAATATCCGAAAAACCGAAAGTGTACCGTTTAGTAAAAAAATTGCTTATAATGACAGAACGCTTTGTTCGGTTTGAATGAAATTTAGGTGTCACGACAATGATACATTCAATGGTAAACTTTTCTGTCTCTGCGTAAGTTGTGATATCTGTAACGATTTAGGCAAAAAAATTAAATATAAATATGAGTGATAGTGCACAGTGCAATTTTTAAAGTAAATTTCGTCTAGCAATCTATCCAAATGTCAAACAACTAATTTTTTTATAACAGCAACAATATCTTATAATTATTAACATATCCGTTTGTTCGGCTTAATAGTAGTATTTTACTGCCATTATCATGACATGATTAAATAATGTTAGCTTACTCTTAAACAACTTAAAAAGATTGACAACTCATTTTTACAATGTATGAAATATAATTAAAATGTTAGACCGAAATTATTGTGGGTGCTGCGCACCCACACTTTTACTTTCTGTGGGTGTATGTGCGTCAGTGCATCCACGTAGTTTACGTTCCTGCTCGCTGTTGAAACGTATAATAAAAATTTAAAACTAAATCCAAATATTGTTTTATTTACCGTACGATTTGTTTCTAATAATTCTTTAATTGTATCTTTTAACGATGTATCTTACCTATGTATTTGGTTTTTTCATGTTGTAATATTTTAAAACACTGGATAACTGACATACGTTTAACAAGTGAGGTAAGTGGTGGGGGTACGTTGCCATTTGCAGGACAGGCAAAACGTCAAACGTATGTTGGTCTATTATTGCATTATATGGTAGTTTTTGTTATTCTTTTGTTTGAAACAGTAAAAATGGGAGAACTATTGAATTTATATTTGATTTTTTGTATTTAAAAACAAATAGTATAGGGCATCTAGCCTAGCCAGTCAATGGGTTTACGTCATAAATGTAATATCACTAGAAACAATGACGTCATGTGTTAATAAGTTTATATGAGCATGTAAAACGGATTAAAATATGATCTGTGAGTTGCCTCCACGCATATAAATCATTGTTACGTGGAGAAATAAGTTATTATACATCGATTAAGATCACTTAAGCTTCATGTCATTGATTTCTGAACCGCAAAATAACTAGTAATTGTATATTTATCTCTGTCTTACTTATGGTTTCCGTCATTCTTTCTTCGATAGGTATGACTAATAGCTTCATCTGTGTCTTACTAATACATTTAGTGCCCTTATGACTCATCCTGTTTACGTTAACTGTCGCGAAATTTCATTTTGGACAAATAATGTGAAATTTCTGAAATTTAGATTTGATATTTTATGTGTCACTGTCATTGTTATGTTTATAATTAATTTGTGATATTTACCTTTTCTTATAATGATTCTCGTTCTTAGGTAAGTTTAATCGTAGAAATAATCGTAAAATGGAGTAGTATTTTAGTTTAAGAGAGGAACAATCCACTCCAAAATCACGAAAACTTAATCACAATACAGATTGAGAAGTATATTTTAGACATATAATATTTAGTAATATGAATGTTCAAAAATTAACATAATTTTACTTAATAATAATATTTTCAAATGAAATTATTTGTATTAATCGTTTCAAATACATAATAATAATAGTAAAACCAATAAAATACCGTTAATAAAATATATTTAAAAATGTATAAAAATCCCTAAACGATGACGTAAACCCATTGACTGGCTGGATGCCCTATACATCTTTATAATGTTATTTTAAGAGGGTCAAAACGGGCATGCTGTAAAAATTGTAAGCAGAATAAAATCGTTTCTTTATTACCTTCCGTCACCTTAGGTAAGGAAGGTATTGTCTTTGGTAAAAAAAAAAACGATGATGAGTTCTTAATAAAATAATTTAGGTTCCCTAGAATGCGATTTTACTATTTTTACGATGATGGATGGATGTATGTATGTGTGACGATTTTTTCGGATCGCATAACTTCAATACCACCTTTCCAAAAATTATAATTTTGCGTATTCCTTTTCTTTACATCTATATGAAGAGCTGATTAGATTTTGGTTGCGATTTGTCGACCGGAAGTTCCCTAATTTGAAGATTTTAACAGTTTTTCTTGAAAAAACGGTGTTAAATATCATTTTTTCACATTTAATGTTATTATAAATATTAAAGAATATTTTATTCTCTATACGATTTGATTACATTTTATATTTCATATTCAATGGATATAGAGTAATAAATTTATGAAGAAATTAAATTTCATAAAGCAGCAAGCTGTGTTATAACCATGGAAACATCTACTATGTTAAGAAAATTCTGATTGACAAATGTCAATGTCAAGTACATTTGACAGTATGTTTGTGTTACAATTTTACTGGAAATATATAATCTCTTATAAAAAACTTTCTGTATGGACATTTGGATGAAAAGCTCCATTTCAGAGTGCATATTTAGTGTTTATTAGGTTAAAAATAGCTCAAATCTATCTGTTGACTCTTAAACACCAATTCGACAATTAGTTCAGAATTCATTCATTTTTAAACTAATCTTAACCATGACAACATTATTTTAATGTATTGACGCTTCGATCCGAAGATGGCCATCCACAGCCGAAATCGATCATCGAAAAGTTTTTTTTAATAAATAAATAATTATAAAACGCAGCGTGGTGTTATATTTTTAACCTAATAAACACTTTCTGTATGAAATTTGTACAAAATACATAGAACTGAAGGTAATGTACTGAAAATCTCTGTGGAATTTTTACAGTATACATATATATATATATATATATATATATATATATATATATATATATATATATATATATATATATATAAAATATGATTTGGTATTAAACTTTTTGTGGGCAACGTACCTAATGAAAAACTTGTTCTCGGACAAGGGTTTTTAAACATGTTATGATTCAACTGTCGTTATAAAATAATAAAAATAGAAACACAATAAAAGAATAATATTGTAACAGTTCTACAATTGACAAACTAGCTGACATTTCGACATGATCGGAGAGATTTTAGAACTGAAATATATGGAGTATACTGCTTCTACTGTATTAGTGAAATATATTATCATACGAAGGATTTAGTGGGTAATGTATGTCATAAAATACGTTTCATTATAAATTTCAATCCTGCTTCAACTAAGTGCATAAAGCAAGAGAGGATAGTTGTTAAGCTAATTTGATTTGTGGCTCCGAGTAGGAAGGCTTGTTTAAACCGAAACATGTCACCTAATGCACTGAGTTGTAAACCTCATATTTAATTAATAATTTAATATTCTTGGCGCAGCCAACTATCTTCAACTTCGCATGAAAGTTATTGAGAGCTTCCTGCAAATAGATTTACTCACTCAACAGAAGTACGGTGCTCTTTTTATCCAAGTGTAGTAATGTAATTGAAGTGTATCCTGAAAATTCAAGTTGGCAGAGAATGTCGGCTGTTGTCAGGGAAACAAGTGATGTTGACAAATAATATTAGAAGCAAAGATATTTTGTACAATAGTTGTCACAAAATTTGTTCAAATAAAAAACATGGGCACTCCTTTTGATATACCGTGTTGTAATTATGAACGCCTTGTACGGTTTGAATTTTAAATACAAGCCTAGGCTCGTAATACTCATTCAGACATATTAACTACTTTCTCGTCTACAGAAAAAATAACAGTTAATAAAATAACTTAAAGCAAATACTAATTATATACCTAAATAATTACTGATTTTTATTCGAGGTTGGCCAAATATCAAATCCATTTCTTCTTGAAATGAATCAGATCAAATTCCAAATCACTCATTATTAAAACAGATAAATAATCACAAGAGGTTATGCTTCGATATTTTCCTAGCAACGCGTAATAATTGTGCTGATCATGTGCGACAAATGGTACATAGCACCAGTGGGTGGATCTGACAGTCCGCGGATGCGCTCACGTATACGTCCGAAGTCTGTGGGATCGAACATACTAACACTCCGATGGACTGTGCGACAGTCGGTTGGAACGATATTTTTAACATGCGCATGCCTCTGATTTACATATGACAGTTCGGACTAGCTGTAGGAACAAACCTTAAGTTACTCAAGCAAAAATTATATAACAAAGAGTGTGTTTCAACAAGCCTTGCATATTCTTCTGGTACACTATTATCCTTAATGTCCTGCAAGTCACCTTTTAATTAAAGTACTATACGCGCCATAGGGGTAGGGATGAAAGTATCGATGATAGGTATCGATACTTCATATCGGAATCGGTATCGATGTGTAGTATCGATACTGCGTCAAATATCGGAAACAAGTATCGATACTAGCAAGTATCGGTATCGGTATCGAAAAAATTCCTAAATGCTAAATGCATAGGTTTACAGGTATAAATAATTGCAGAAACGCAGTAAATAATTTATTAAAACCAATCTCCCCCTTTACATTCCACCTAAAATAGCATCTATTTTTTCCCCATAGCCTATTCCTTTCCTGGCAGACAGTCGCGCCTGCTTTGGAAAATAATCGTTCGCTGGCACCGATGTTGCAACAATTGTAAAATAAATTCTTGCCTGCCTATACAACGGATTAATTTGACAGGTTTAGATCCGAAAAGACCCGAGCCCCGAGCCTAGCGAGCAACTTTAACGACCGAGTATAAAATATCAACTATCAAAAATCAGATGTCACTGTTATCTGTATTAATGCATTTGTAAATTTAGTAGTATTCTGCTTCCACCGATACCGATACCGATACTTTCATACAAATACCGATACAAGTAAAAATATCGAAACAAAGTATCGAGTACTAAAATACTTGGTATTGCAAAGAAAGTATCGATACTTTACTGGTATCGGTAGTATCGCAACATCCCTACATAGGGGCCGGTTTTTGAAAATATGTATGGTTGCTCTAGCCAAGGGCGTAGATAATTATATAAAAATAATTATGCAATAATGCTGTGGAGTGGAGGTTAGAAGAAAACCGCCAAGTGAACTAGATTTAGTGTACAATTCTCAGCTTTTTAGTAAAACAGTACCTCTCTCCAAAATCTAGTACAATTTAATAATATCGTATTTTTATCTAATTATAGATATTTATTGAAATATTACAATATTACACACTTAGTAAAATAACCAATGACCAACAACTAATAATACAATGCATGCGCAACCAACATCAAAGTAGCATTGTTTGATTATTTAACCGAAAGGGGCAAGGGCAGACGCAGACGCCAACGCTACACTTGAGCGTTCGCATTGGATAAAGCGATAGAAAAAGGGGATTCCCCTAAAATATCAAGAAATAAGAAATATCAAGAATTCTTGAAACAAGACAAGAATTACGTCGCCATGAAATGAGCAAGACAAGAAATTTTTATTTTCTTGTCTTGATAATAAAGCCAAGACAAGAAATGATCATCAAGACAAAAAAAATTGTCTTGATGAAACACTAAACTAAATCGATATGTCCAAACGTCCTTCATTTTATTAGCAAACTGAGTTCCGCTGGCGCGACGCAACGCGCGGTAATAGATAGGCATAGGCATAAGCTGCGGCTAAATAGGGGTTTGTTGCAAATTCGTAAGAAATAATGTACATGGTCATTGTAAGGTTTAAAAGTAACAACTGGTATTTCAGTTTTTTTTCATCTTTAACTCGGTAACTCAGAAATTGCGTTTAAATAGTAGTTTTGAATAAAAAAACATCAATAACTGAGTAATTTGTATAAGTGCTCCGCACCTATTACAAATTCGGTATGGGTGTTTGCGCACCCAGAGCACTCATGCTTTCGGCGCCTATAATACGCGCACGCTTGATCGCTCATACGAGTATTATTTTATTTATTGAAATTCGGACTCTCAACAGGACAAAGTCCCAATAAAAGAGAGCCTCAAGTACAAAATGAGTACAAAAACCACTAATTAACTATCAATATATAAAGAAAAAATATAAAAAATAAAATAAACAATTAAATATACATAATATTAATGCAGAAATCTATTTAAGCAACGTTTAAAGATGAACAGTGAAGTTGAAAACATATCCGGCAGATTGAATTTAGTGTTTAGTTCATTAAATGTATTACTTATTCTAATAATAGGTGAATTAAGAAATGAATTTGTTTTACAGCGACTAATGGCAAACAGATTATGATACCTAGAATTATGGCTACGAACTTTGATATTAAATTTGGATAGAAGGTATGGTGAGTCTTTAGAATTATGAAACAGTTTATAGAGAAAGGTGAGGTCTTTAAGTTTTCTTCTGCTATCCAAATTAAGTAAATTCACTCTATATGCTGGAAACCTGTGTCTTAAAAATCTTAGAAATTTATTTTGAATTTTTTCTATTCTGTTTATGTAAGTTAAGTACCATGGACTCCAACATATAGAGGCAAATTCTAATTGACTTCTAACTAGACTATAATATAGGAATAACAGTGTGGATGGATGCCTGAAATTTGAACTTGCTCTTATTAGAAAGCCAAGCATCTTGAAAGCTTTTTTAACAATGTGATCTATATGTTGGTCGAAAATGAATTTACTATCGAATAGAACACCTAAATCTTTAATGCTGTAAACTTTATTAATTATATTTCCATCTAAATGGTAATTATAACTGAAATTGTTTTTGTTCCTTGTGAATTTTATATAACTACATTTGGATATGTTAAGTATTAATTTATGATTGTTACAGTATTCCACGAATGTGTTAAGATAATTTTGCATAGCATGAAGGTCATTAGCACTTTCTATTGTATGGTAAATCTTTAAGTCATCAGCATACATAATAAATTTAGCAAATTTAAAACATTCTGAGATATCGTTAATGAAAAGATTGAAAAGTAGGGGTCCAAGATGAGAACCCTGAGGTACACCGGATGTAACGAGAACATCATTAGATTTGAATCCATTCAGAACAACGCGTTGTTTTCTGTTCGAGAGATAGGAGATGAACCATTTCAACAAATCTCCACCTACACCAACTTCAGAAAGTCTGGAAATGAGTAGATTATGATTTATTTTATCAAATGCCTTACTGAAGTCGGTGTAGATGACATCAACTTCTACTTGATTATCCATGGCCTGTAATATATAATCGCAGTATTCTAATAAGTTTGTTTCTATGGATCGGCCAGAAACGAAACCGTGCTGTTGAGGAATGATATAATGTTTAAATGTAGCATATAACTCTTTATAGACAATTTTTTCAAAAATTTTCTCGAAAATGCAAAGTTTAGAAATTGGTCTATAATTTTCTATTAAGTTTTTGCTACCGTTTTTAAATACTGGGACTACGTAGGCGACTTTCCATACATCAGGGAAATGACATTCACTTAAAGATTTTCTGTAGATTATAGCTAAGGGAGTACACAATGTTGTGGCACATTTTTTTATAAAAATGGCAGGAATATCATCTGGACCCGCACCTTTATTCACATCAAGATTTAATAGAGCATTTTGGACCATGCCATCGTTAATTTCTATACTATTTAAGTGAGGTAATGAATTGTTATGAACAAGACCACAAGGACTATTGTTTACATCACTAGAGACAAATACGGATTCAAAATATTTGGAGAACAAATTACAAGCTTCCAAACCACTTTATGCCAAAAGGTCGCGATAGGAGAAAAATCTAGATTAGAAGATGCTCATTTTAATATTAGTATTTCGTGGTTCTATAATCATGTTCGAATAATTTTTATCGTACGACACGGTGCACTCACCTGCAAGACGATAAAAAAACTTTCTTCCAGAATGTATACTGGATGAATATTGCCCTAAAAATAGATTTAAGAAAAATATTATCGAAACGTCGGTTTTGTAAGAATAAATGCTATATACACCTACATTAATAAAAATACTTCTGTGGTCTTCCATTGTAAATAGCTACTACTACTAAGTTTGTAGAAGTACGATGTTCGTTTCAACCGAGTGAAGTAATGTAATTGAAGTGTATCCTGAAAATTGAAGTTGGCAGAGAAGGTCGGTTGTTGTCAGGGAAACAAGTGATGTTGTTTAATCAATAAAACAAATCAGATTCGGTGGAATGTTTTACGTGTACAGTGGCATGACGTGTGCTGTCAGTGAAGTGAAATAAAATGAGATGAGCCAAGATGCAAGCTCAAGAAGCGCCTTGCTGTACCGAAGCTGAACTCGGGGCAGAGTGCGCTGAGAAGGAACGCACGTCGCCTAGTCGCCCGCGGACATCGGATTTCTACAAAACATGTGATCTACCTAAAAGGTTCGACCATCCTGCGTGGTTTTACGGCTATGGAATCCAGCGCAAGCCCGACATCCATCCATGCTACCGCACTACGTCCAATGACTATGGCAGGTTGGTGCACAATTCCACTTTCGTTTTCCTAAAAGCTTATAAGCTCCTCTTATATTGTGTCATAAATTACTCCACTTTATTCATCGGGATCAGCTGCAATACAACTAAAATTGCGCCATAAATTGCCAACTATGCGGACATCACATATACTACATACTGCACTTCCGCCCATCCTTCACCTGCTCTTTACTTTTATTTCTTCTTTGCCTTGCCACCAAACTATGCTTATTTTAATCATAAATCATATAAAATATAAAGCGTTTCTCTACTGCACTACTAAAATATCATAAAATAATGGAATAACATTTAAGATATTTTCTTCATTCGAGAAGAATTTTATTACCCAAAGCCCGTGTGTCACGATTCATAATAGGCCACTTGCGTGATGCTGAAAATCTGATATCTATCACTATATACCTAAAGTAATTTTGAAAACGTATGTAAAAATAAATGTTATTTTAAAAAATATATATATTTTTAATAAATTAAGAAAGATTCTTTGACGTCATTATTTTTAGTGATGCACGACGAGGCAAGAGTACTCTCGCATCTCGTCTCGTCTCGTTTCATTATGCGAGACGAGAACGAGAGCGAGATTGCATTTTAAAATTCGAGGCAAGGTCTATATAACAACTGCGAGAAGCGAGAAATCTCGCGAGATTCTCGCGAGAGTCTCGCAATAAAAATTATTTGTAATCGTATAGCTTTGATTTATAAATTCAATGAAAAATGAGTGAAGTCAACGCCAATTCTTGCATAAAACATGTGAATGTGAAAATTATATGAACACTATATTTTTTTGAGTATATCTAGAGTCGATTGGTATTGATCCCAGAGCGAGGAAATACAAAATAATGACAACATCAGTTTTGCATCGAATAGAACTATAGTATTCTCCAATATTTCAGCCCCTAAATCATCCCAGTTAAAATCACGGTTAAAAATTCTTGTCGCCCCTGAAAAGTAAAGGATAAACATCGATGGGAGTGACTGGTTGTCGGCGGGTTCCCTACACTTAGTTACAAAAATAATTTTTTAATGTTTAATTAGTCTTACTAACGACAGAATGTATTAACTGATGTTCGTACTGAAATAGTTTAGAGATCACAATTTGGTGATATTTTAGAGGTAAATTAATTTATTTACTAACATCATATTTTCCGATGACCGTAAATAAATAAACATTATGTTCGTATTGAAATAATATGGTGACCAGAATTTAGTGTTTCGTCTCTTTATTATAGTTATACGACTGAAAATACACGGTTTGGTGCAAACTTGTCTCTTGTAGTAAAACTGTTACGTAACTACGAAGTGCGCAAGCGCTTATTCTTCTAGTGAGACTCTCGCGTGACTATCGTGCGAGAACAAGACGAAACCCAAAAAAATGTGCGAGAACAAGGGCGATATCGAGATTACAGATTCGAAAACGAGACGAGATCGATATTTTATATTTCTCGTCTCGTCTCGCCTCGCGTGCATCATTAATTATTTTGAACTGGAGAAAGGGAAGCATATTTAAGAATGTAACCTGTAGATGGCGAGCGAGTGCGAGTATTAATATGATTTTGACATTAGTTCATTTTTCTGTCACTGTCTCTCTTTTTTATTATTTGCAATTTGCGTGGTTTCTGTTACATTTATTACGTATTTCGATTTGTTAAGCAGGATTTTAACTTAGCATATACTCGTACAAGATTAAAATGACAAACTAAAATATTAACCTCTAAACTATTATTCAAATGTCAAACAGGTGATCTGTCATGTTTAAATTATCCGCACATGTCGTTGCTCTGGGGCGTACCGATGCTATAGCTTTACGGCCATTCATTGGGTCGGCGTAATTCTACGTCATACATGGCGGTAATTTAAATATTAAAATTTCAATAATTTTTTCTGGCAAATTAATAAAAATTTTGCCAAAAGAAAAAATATGGGTAGCAAGTTTTTATCGTCTATTCAAAATATTAAATTAAAAAATGCCACGCAAGTAGCCCATTCTGAACAGAATTATGGACAGAATTATAGATAGAATTTTATACACGGTCGCATATAGAAATTATTATCGAGGATTTTTTCTGTTCACAAAGTTCTATTTTTATGGAAAGTGCGCGCGCAATGTGTTATGGCATCTGGCAATTAGCAGTACATTTTTTGATAATTATTATGTTCGTTGATTATTGTGTACAATTTGAAATTTAATATTTTTATTAGGATTCGTGAGGAAATAGTTACCAAAACACAGAATATTATGAAGAACATCCATTATGAAGCAAATTACGTTCATTGTGGCATACAGAATATTTGTAACAACAAAATTCTGTTCACAAATTTGTTCATAAAAACTTGTTTAGAAGTCTGCACATAATTCCGTCCACAATTATAGATCGTGACAAACGGGCTTAAGAACACAAATTACAGTTTTAAATGGAATATATAAAATAATTCACTAACATTTAGAAAATTATTGCTATCGTCTGTAGACAATTTTGAAAACTTGCGCTATTTAAGCTTGGCACTAAAGCATTTTATATTAATATTACCTATATTCCAAAAATAGAGAAACTATGGCCCGTATTCGTACTTCTTGAAGTTCGATTTTTTAAATTTGTTTTGTTTTATGAATAGACAAGAATAGGTTTCATATTTTTGTAAATTAAACCTATAACATTTGCTATAAGTGCTATTTACACTTAAATTTATTTTTATTTCTAATGTGCACAGATATTTTTTTCGTAAATTAGAACAAAGAGCAAATCATAAAATAAAGAATACAATGATTGTCTTTTTAACTATTTAATTGTTGCAGGTTTCCGCCAACTGTGCATACAGTTCCAATTTGTTTTTACCCTTCTAGTCAAAAGTTTTCATCTGCATATCTTAAAAGTGGAATGTATCGAAATTATTCTCTAAACACAAGTATGAAATGATGTTTGGCTTATTAAATTATTAGATTTGTGTCGTTAAATGTATATTATGTAGTTTACAATAAATAAATGAATTTAAATAAGCGACATGTTTTTATTCATTATTTTTTATCTCCCGTCATACCGTAGGTAAGGGAGGTAATGTAATCGTGCCAAAAATGCGATGGTTTTTACTATTTTTATGGTGTGTGTGTGTGTGTGTGTGTGTGTGTGTGTGTGTGTGTGTGTGTGTGTGTGTGTGTGTGTGTGTGTGTGTGTGTGTATGTATGTGCGTGCGTGCATTTGTGTGTGTGTGTGTGTGTGTGTGTGTATGTGTGCGTGTGTGTATGTGTGCGTGTGTGTATTTGTGTGACGATTTTTTGTCCACGATAACTCATAAAAAACTTCCAAATATATCTATTTTCCGTATTTAAGCTTCCTGCATTCATATAACGAGTTGATTAGATTTTGGATCAAATTGGATAAATATGTGATACTAGTTTTTAATGAAAAACTATATCAAAATATAATTCAAATAGATACATACATACATACATACATACATACATACATACATACATACATACATACATACATACATACATACATACATACATACATACATACATACATACATACATACATACATACATACATACATACATACATACATACATACATACATACATACATACATACATACATACATACATATATATATATCATACATACATACATACATACATACATACATACATACATACATACATACATACATACATACATACATACATACATACATACATACATACATACATACATACATACATACATACATACATACATACATACATACATACATACATACATACATACATACATACATACATACATACATACATACATACATACCTACCTACCTACCTACCTACCTACCTACCTACATACATACATACATACATACATACATACATACATACATACATACATACATACATACATACATACATACATACCTACCTACATACATACATACATACATACATACATACATACCTACCTACCTACCTACCTACCTACCTACCTACCTACCTACCTACCTACCTACCTACCTACCTACATACATACATACATACATACATACATACATACATACATACATACATACATACATACATACATACATACATACATACATACATACATACATACATACATACATACATACATACATACATACATACATACATACATACATACATACATACATACATACATACATACATACATACATACATACATACATACATACATACATACATACATACATACATACATACATACATACATACATACATACATACATACATACATACATACATACATACATACATACATACATACATACATACATACATACATACATACATACATACATACATACATACATACATACATACATACATACATACATACATACATACATACATACATACATACATACATACATACATACATACATACATACATACATACATACATACATACATACATACATACATACATACATACATACATACATACATACATACATACATACATAC
>OY720453.1:17782095-17832095 GCA_963082715.1 Harpalus rubripes | reverse complement strand
ACATACATACATACATACATACATACATACATACATACATACATACATACATACATACATACATACATACATACATACATACATACATACATACATACATACATACATACATACATACATACATACATACATACATACATACATACATACATACATACATACATACATACATACATACATACATACATACATACATACATACATACATACATACATACATACATACATACATACATACATACATACATACATACATACATACATACATACATACATACATACATACATACATACATACATACATACATACATACATACATACATACATACATACATACATACATACATACATACATACATACATACATACATACATACATACATACATACATACATACATACATACATACATACATACATACATACATACATACATACATACATACATACATACATACATACATACATACATACATACATACATACATACATACATACATACATACATACATACATACATACATACATACATACATACATACATACATACATACATACATACATACATACATACATACATACATACATACATACATACATACATACATACATACATACATACATACATACATACATACATACATACATACATACATACATACATACATACATACATACATACATACATACATACATACATACATACATACATACATACATACATACATACATACATACATACATACATACATACATACATACATACATACATACATACATACATACATACATACATACATACATACATACATACATACATACATACATACATACATACATACATACATACATACATACATACATACATACATACATACATACATACATACATACATACATACATACATACATACATACATACATACATACATACATACATACATACATACATACATACATACATACATACATACATACATACATACATACATACATACATACATACATACATACATACATACATACATACATACATACATACATACATACATACATACATACATACATACATACATACATACATACATACATACATACATACATACATACATACATACATACATACATACATACATACATACATACATACATACATACATACATACATACATACATACATACATACATACATACATACATACATACATACATACATACATACATACATACATACATACATACATACATACATACATACATACATACATACATACATACATACATACATACATACATACATACATACATACATACATACATACATACATACATACATACATACATACATACATACATACATACATACATACATACATACATACATACATACATACATACATACATACATACATACATACATACATACATACATACATACATACATACATACATACATACATACATACATACATACATACATACATACATACATACATACATACATACATACATACATACATACATACATACATACATACATACATACATACATACATACATACATACATACATACATACATACATACATACATACATACATACATACATACATACATACATACATACATACATACATACATACATACATACATACATACATACATACATACATACATACATACATACATACATACATACATACATACATACATACATACATACATACATACATACATACATACATACATACATACATACATACATACATACATACATACATACATACATACATACATACATACATACATACAATCACGCATTTCCCACTTAGTGGGTTAGCACAAACCCGAAAGAATATAAAAAAAACATCATCCAAAAAAATCAGTCTCTCTTTCAACAACATTCTTACTAACCTGACATCATAGGTACAACATATATTCCTCACTCACAACTTATTAAAGTAACCGAATTACGGCAGCGAAATACCGCAACCGGACCACAATAATAGTTACGAAACAATCATCCTTCGCCACACATTCCTGTCTAAGCACACTTCTTTCGCCTCGGCCACATTCATAATCGCATTCATACACGCTCTTCTTCTCTTCCCACTCGGAAACTTTCTCTCTTTTAGTACTTTATCAATCACATCCATCCACTTACACACTGGACGACCACGTAATCGAACACCCTCAATTTCACCAAGATATATACGCTTTACAAGACGTTCACTCTTCATTCTCTCCACATGACCAAACCATCTCAAAACTTTTCAATTTTAGTATTTAAGACTTTTATATTATAGGAAACAACATATTAGATTTTGGCTAAAATTAATTAACCAAAAGTCATACTTTACTTGAAGCTCTGAACAGATTCTCGTGAAAAATATATTATGATATACTCGAAAACTTGTCAAATTTAGTATTTACGACTTTTGTATGAAGGGGAACAACGTATTAGATTTTAGATACAATTGATAAACCGGAAGTAATACTTTATTTGAAGCTCTGAACATAGCTCTGAACAGATTTTTGTGAAAAATACATTATGGTATTCCAAAACTTGTCAAATTTAGTATTTAAGTCTTTTATATGAAGGGGAGCAACACATTAGATTTTGCATAAAATTGATTAACCGGAAGTGATATTTTATTTGAAGCTCTGAATAGATTTTCGTGAAAAATATATTGATACAATCGAAAACTTTTCAAATTTGGTACTTAAGACTTTTATATTAAAAGATTGAGATGTTAGTTTTGTTCTAAAATTGATAAATCGGAAGTGATACTTTACTTGGATCTCTGAACAGATTTTTGTGAAAAATATATTATGATATATTCCAAAACTTGTCAAATTTAGTATTTAGCAACATATTAGATTTTGGCTAAAATTGATAAACCGGAAGTGATACTTTATTTGAAGCTCTGAACAGATTTTCGTGAAAAATAAATTGATACAATCCAAAAGTTTTCAAATTTGGTATTTAAGACTTTTATATTAATGAGAACGACATATTAGATGTTTTCTAAAATTGATAAACCGGAAGTACTACTTTACAGGAAGCTATAAACAGATTTTCTTGAAAAAATATATTAAAACATGATCCAAAACTTCTCAAATTTGGTATTTAAAATACGTGTATAATTTCAAACAACATTAGATTTTGACTATACCTATATGATAAACCGGAAGTGGTACTTAATTTGGAGTTCTTAACAGCTTTTCGAGAAAAAACAATAAAATATAATCCACCCAATATTTATTGGAACAACAAATTAGATTTTGTTTACGAACGATCAACCGGAAGTGATACTTTATTTAAAGTTCTTTGCTATTTCAAACATGAAATTAACGGGAGGTCATTTGATGGCCACATCAGATTTTTTTTACACTTCATGTATAGTACATTTATTGATATAGGTAAATAATATTGAATAGAATTTGAAATATATAGCAGGAATTAATTCAGCAAAAATGAAGAATAAAATAAATGAAACTTATAAAGCTTCTTAAATATAGCTCGCAAAGTGAAACGAATTCAATAAAGAAAAGTAATTAGATTGACAGAATAACCTGGAAGGTATAATTCAATTTCATCACAAAAGAAACATTTTCTCGGTGAAAAGAATTATTATTAAATCAGTATTTGTTACATTTTAAAACTGGAATAATACAATTTATTAACAACGGCTTTGAGCAATAGTTGTTCACATGGTTATAAAAAGATAGTAACTGTATCTATGATGACTGATAATAGTAGATGTATTAAAAAACAAATTTCATAAGGCAGTCTGTTAACCCACGAGTCCAACTTTGGAAAACGATCCGCTTCGCAGTGCGTTTTACGAAGGACGCGTGCGGTTACGGACTGTAACCTTATGAAACATGTTTTTATGATATATTTACTTTTGGGGTAATTTTATAATTCTATTACATTTTTAATAAATGCGACTTGTGAAATCAGTTACGTTGGTAGCACTACCCGCTAACAAATTGTACTTCACAGATGAAAATTCTTTGTTGACTGATAGCAATTTGATGTTGATATATGTTACTTATGTAGCAATTTTAAAAGCAGTCAGTCATACCACCTCTAGAAAACGAAAAGCTCCAAAAACAGTACGTTTATAGATTTTCTTAACGACATGTTTTCAGTGCGTTTATAGACTCATAGACACCGATATAGGCAGTGTGTACAAAAGTAGTCAGCGCCGACAGCGGACAAAAATGACAAAAAGTTTACTTATTGAAACTTAGCAAAATTATGTTTTATGTCAGAATAATTTTGCAATTTCTATTTTATAAAATACTTGCAATAATTGCGAATGATAGGATGGCAAATATTATGTGATGCATTGGGGGATGTAATAATTCTCACAAAATTACCGATTGAAGTATCAAATTTTATAAATTTCCTAGAAGATTATATGAGGAACAGATGTTTAAGAAAATAACTTTTTCTTCTACTAACCTGAAAATTCTTTTAGGTATACATATTTTCTCATTGTAAAAGATACTTATCGTATGAATAAAATTCCAACAATAGTCGTCTGATTGCAATAATGAATTATATAAAAATGTGTTTCTTATGTTAATATTTGAACAAAATATAATACAAGAAGCAGAAAATTGTATTAAAATTGTATAATACTTGCAGTTGTATGAAACAGAAGTCTATTTTTGACATAATTCGTCTATTTATTGTAGATTTTGTACATGAAATGTTATTGTTACAGGTAGAAATTCACATGGGTCGTATTTTTCGTGTATTTTCTTTTCCGAGCTAGTACAACTGATTCCACTTAGAGCCTGGTATGTTTTCAATGAAGAATTTTTTTCTTTTATTGCGAATATAAAAGAAAGATGCAAACATCATACACTGATTGTGATATGTAAAAATTTTCTTCTTTCCAATCATTCAAGTTTTCCAACTTTTTAATCTCAATTTCCATTTATTGCGCATCTTGTAACATTTAACTAATATTATAAATTGTAACTTAAATTTAAATATGATAAAATGGTTTACAGAAATCACACTTATTATGAGAAAAATTATATTTTCTGCCTTCGCTGGTATTTTGACTTTTTTGATTGTCACATCACATATATAGCATTTTAAATATTTTCTTTATTCATTTCAGTATAATATGATGTATAATATTCATGCATAATAGGAACAACTCAAAATAAAATTGTGAATTGTATCACTTTCTCGAAATGTCAAAATTGATTCGGTAATCAAAAATGCCAATGTACCCGTTAGAGGCGCTGACGCTTAAAATGTGCACATCGCCTATAGAAAAACAATTTAATGAAATCAAGCATTATTAAAACTTTGCCAGATGTCATCATTAAACATATTTCTTATGGTCTATAAAAAAGTAGACACTCGGTATATATTGAAGGGGGGGGTGCAGTCATGAACATTGGCCTAGGGTGTAAAGAAATGCTAATCCGTGCCTTCCGTCGTCGTACCGTTACTCTACCGTCATTGTACCGCTAATTTAAATCAAGCCTTAGAACGCACAAGGTCTTCAAATAATCTTTAATTTTGTCTTTGGTCAAAAAATTCGGTGGTGAGTTTTTAATGAATAAGCACGTTTTAAGGTCCCTCTAATACGATTTTACTATTTTTACGATGTGTGTGTGTGTGTGTGTGTGTGTGTGTGTGTGTGTGTGTGTGTGTGTGTGTGTGTGTGTGTCAGTGTGTGTGTGTGTGTGTAACAAAATTTTCGTCTACGATAATTCCAATACTAGAATTCCAAAAATTATAATTCTTTCGTATTCCTCTTCGTTGTATCCATATGAAGAGCTGATTAGATTTTGGTTATAATTGGTCAACCGGAAGTACCCTCATTTGAAGATTTTAACAGTTTTTCTTGAAAAAACGATGTTAATATCATTTTTATACTTCATATAAAATGGATAGAGAGTTATAAAATTATAAAGATATTAAATTTTATAAATTAGCCAGCTATGGGAGAAACATCTACTATTGGTGCGTTCGGCTTGCTAACGCTTTTCACTCTTTTGACTCCAAGTGTTCCTGTAACCGTTCGGGTATGTACGATGGAGTAAATAGATCTCACTCCTTGATCGTTCGGGTACACGGAGTAGAGTTAAAAGAGTTAACTCCATTTACTCTACCTCTTTTTATGGAATTCAAGGAGTGTACATGCGTATTAGGTTAGTTTTTGACGGTTAATAGCAAGTTTGAGTTTTAATTTTACAGGGTTCTGTGCTAATTCTGATGTGTGCCTTAGTGCCTCGTTTGTTAGCTATTTCTTTGGGGTATTGTGGTTGTATTTTAAAAAAATAGGTATTCATGCTGAGAAAATAGGGAAGAGTAATTTACTATTATTTTCATATGTTATCTGGATTATAAAATAAATAAATAAATATTTTATTATTCAAATGCAGTACCTATAATTCTCTTTTTGTAAATTGAAAATGACAGCTGATGTTTATTTATCACACTCCTGTGCATTGTGCAAACCGAACGCTTACTATATGCTCCGAAAGATCTGAGGTCACGTGACAACGCTCCGTGCTCTACTCCAACTCCATTAGAGTTAAAAAGCCGAACGCACCATATAAGAAAATTCTGATTGAAAGATGTCAGTGTCAAGTGCAATTGACATATTTGTAGTATATTTGTATAATTTTACTCGAAATATAAGCTCTTTTTGCTCGAAACTTTCTGTATGGAATTTGTATAAAATACATACAACTGTCGAAATGTACATACAAGAAATTTAATATTTTTTGCAAGGAACTTTCTGTGTGGGTTTTATAGAAAATACATACGCATTTACGAAAATTCTACCAGTAGATACCGCATCTACCGACTGTGTTCGAAAACACGAGTGGTAAATAGTTACCGTGTTCGAACATTGTTCAAAATCTACCAGATCCATCTACCGTATTCATGAAGAATATATTCTCAAAAAAAGGTAGTAATGCAAAGCGGAGCGCGCGTTAAAAGTGGAAATGTGTTGAAAGTAGGACTCTGCTCAGTTTGTTAACTACGTCAAATTTCTAACCAGTTTCAAATTTTTTCATAGATTATGGATCTACCCTGTTTACCACTTGCGTTCTTAAAATATCAATTCTGGTAGCTATAACCTGATAAAAAGCTGTTTACCGGTAACAGTTCACCGGTAGAAGTTTCGTAAATACCTCATATAACTGACGGAAGGTAGTGTGCTGGCCACATCAGATTTTTTTTAACATTTGAACATATACCTACTCAATCTCTTAATGTAGTTTGTATTAATGTTTCTTATGTATATTCTGTGATCCCCTATCCCCTTACTCCCTATTGGAATTCGACAAGGTCTTGTTCCAGACCCTGAAAGATATTCGCAGTTGTATTATTCATATTGTAAAAATTCAAAAAAGAACACTGACCTAGATTAGGACAGAATATATTGCAGTGAATATACAATCAATCATTTTATCTGGTATCATTAGAAGGAGAAAATAATTCGATATGAAGGGTTTAAAAAGACGGAGTGTGCTTAGCACCCAATTGATCTGCAGTGGAGTGAAACGGCAGAACAAACAAGTCAATGAAACAAACATCTAGACAAAACTATACATCAAGAGAAGAAGCGGTCTGTCTGGTGGTGTGGTGGGTCGTCTATACGGCTATACGGGCGCGGATATTATTCATTGTGTATCGTTTATCATTCGAGTGGGATTCTGGCACGCAGTGCGCGTGATTGCACCCCATCAATCTCCCGGCGGAGCACCCGAATCTGCCCCGCACGAATCGTCCCGATGTGAAAAACTCTTGACTATGCAATGTGACGCATACGGTCCTGGTAGTATCTGAGAATGTTTCTGGAATCGGTATTCTAGAACTATATTTTTTCAAATTTAATGTCAGAAAATGTAACTTCCATTTCAGAAAATTAAATTTCATTTTGGAAAAAGCTAATTAAATTAAATATTATTTTTCTGAAATTGATTTTACTTTTTCTGAAGTTCAAACTTCAAAGTAGTTCCTTTTAAAAATAATATTT
Organism: Harpalus rubripes; assembly: GCA_963082715.1. Taxonomy (NCBI): domain Eukaryota; kingdom Metazoa; phylum Arthropoda; class Insecta; order Coleoptera; family Carabidae; genus Harpalus; species Harpalus rubripes. The sequence goes on along the minus strand of OY720453.1, from coordinate 17,824,066 downwards.
TTCTTTTCTTCCGTTTCTTATAAACTCTCGACCAATCTTTTTAACGTCCGTCACCTTTAGGTAAGGAAGGTATTGTCTTTGGTCAAAAAATTCGGTGGTGAGTTTTTGATGAATAAGCACGTTTTAGGATCCCCAGAATACGATTTTACTATTTTTACGATGATGTTACAAACTCAGAAACGAGATATTTCAGACTTCGATATACCACCGAACCTATCGGTATCTGATCCAGGTCCTTCAATGTCTTCGATTGATATTAATTCTACAAATGAAATAACTATATCTTCAGAAAGTGAGGAAGGCGAAGATCGCTTCCATTCTGAAATCGACTATTCGTACAATACTGATTTTTCTGATTCTGATATTTAATTATTTGTTTACATTTTGAATTATTAATAGTTTTTTTTATATTACCCATGTACACTTTCTCGATATAAATAAATAAATAAATATATATATATATATATATATATATATATATATATATATATATATATATATATATATATATATATATATACCGTGTGTCTATTTTAAAGGTGTACATAGGAGATTAACATGGGAAATCAGTTTTTTGCAATTTACTGCTCGCCTAACTATTTTAAGCAAAAATGGGTCAAATAAAAGTTTTAGGATATAAAATTCTACATCTAAAACAATAAACAGAATTTCCTTTACATGCTTTATAACGACAGAAATTAAATATGAAAATGTCGAAAATTACATTAAAAATATCGACAGCCATGGAATTGAACAAAAAATAAATAAATGCTTGACGTAGGTATCTGTCACAACGTAAGTTAACTTCTTGGTTAGCTTATTTGACGTTTCTGACAATTTGATTTGAATAAATATCTTTAATTACGGCAATAATAGAAATATAAAATTAATAAATAAAGTTAAGAAAATACAGTTTTGTTTAAGTAATATGAATATATCAAAAATTCAACATTGCGTAGCAAAATTATGTATGATGCTGTTATGTACTCTCAACTCATTTCCAATACATCTACCTTAGTACTATAGAAGGGGTCTACACTTATCATTCCTAATAATTTTTCTTAGAGTAACGCATGTTCTGCTCGTCCTATATTCTGATTATGCGGCTCACGTGTATTTTTTGAAGACACGTTAATAGTCTTTTCAAATTTTGTAACGAATTTAGCTCTTTCTTCATATAAATGTTCATTTTTGAATCATTTCTGACAATAAAACTAGAGACAAAATCAAATTATCAGAAACGTCAAATAAGTTAACTTACGTTGTGACAGATAAAACGTCAAGCATTTATTTATTTTTTGTTCAATTCCATGGCTGTCGATATTTTCAACGTAATTCTCGATATTTTCATATTTAATTTCTGTCGTTACAATGCATCGAATGCTAATTCTGTTTATTGATTTAGATGCAGAATTTTATGCTCTAAAACTTTCATTTGACGCATTTTTGCTTTAAATCATTAGGCGAGCAGGAAATTACAAAAAACTAATTTCCCATGTTAATCTCCAATGTACACCTTTACGACAGACACACGGTATATATGTATATATATGTATATGTATTTTTTACCATAATTTCACTGAAAAATAGAATTAAATAAACCTACATCTACAATTTTTATTGGGCGCGGGCAAAAAGCTGTTTTTAGTGTCCTTGAAAACATATGTGCTGGAGTCCCACTTGTCAAAGTTACAGTACAGCCATTTTGTTGGGTGTTGTGGTGTTTGTCGTTTGTGTTGTATTTTTCTGGAATCTCAGTGTTTATTGTAAAAGACCACAACACACAACAAAATGGCTGTACTGTCACTTTGACAAGTGCCCCACTTTTGTTTTCAAGGACACTTAAAACAGCTGTTTCTCCAAAAACATTCCGGGGAAATTCCTGGGAATTTTCCCGTATCTTTAAATTTCGGGAATTGACCCATCTCTAATTATAGGTACATAAATTGTACATATCTACTTTTACTGGTTCATGATAGATTTAAGAAATTTATGATTTAGAATTTACATTTAAAATATCAGCATATTTTATATTCAAAATATAAATTTATGAATGCGTTCAATCAGTTTCATATGACAGTTGAAACATTTTAATTTTGATTTGACAAATGGATTCCGAAAATATGGATAAATTATTAATATTATCTATAGAAAAATACAGATTGATAAAAGTGATAAATATCACATAACTGTAATCCCATTTGTATCAAACCACGTGACCCAATATAAGAAGTTGGTTGGACACATTTCATATCTTTAAATTCACTTTAAACCAACAAGTTAAATCGTAAATCTAAATTTATAAATTAAATCCATCATAAACCAGGCATCAGAACAATATTATATTACTGTGAATAAAGCATAGCTATTTCTAGGAAATCTGAATATTAGGTAGATAGAGAAATCACTTGCAACCAAAATCGGCCTGCGGATTAGTTGCAATGGATCATTTAGAACAACGCCCTATAAAAACAGATGTAGGTGAAAAGGTCACGATGGGAAGAAATGAAACAGGACGAATTAATCTTTCAGCTAACTCCATCGGAAAACAACTGAGCATCGAGCAGCCGCAACAGCCACCGCGAACGCACGCTTGCCAATTGCTGAGTTCGAGTCTGTTGTACGGGATTACGATTGAATTTTTTTATAATTTAACAAAATTTTCATTCGTCCTGAAAAAGTAACGCTCGTTGAAAGTTCAGTAATCCAATTCAGAAGCCTTCCAATGGGAGTTCAAAATTATTTAAAAAATTCCTTTAGGTGATGAAATAGTTATTTAGCTATTTATTTAGCAGGACAGCTGAGTAAAAAATTGTTGAGAATTCTGAATTTTGTAGAAGTAATATTTAAAAGTTTTTATTAGCGATGGTTTTGTCATAAAAGTGGCCATGGTTATTTAAAACCCAAGTCTATTTTGAAACCGGGTCATATCTTTATCAGAAAAAATAAAATAACTTACATTTATAGTGTGTTCCGTAATGCAACCGGTTCGATCAGGTTTATAGTTTAGTGTTCCGTAAGTCCTGAAATTATTTACCGGTTTCTATTCGAAATGCGGTTCCTGAAAAAGGTTGGTAAAAAGTCGGGCCACTGCAATCAAGGAATAATCCTGGTTTCTCTGGTATTTTTATCCTCACTACCGCTACTTTCAAACATCATCATAACGAAATCAAACGATATACGTCAATGTCTAATTTCAAAACCGCGCATTAGTGGTATTACTAATAACTATTATATGTATATGTAAGTATGAAAACATTATTTATATTTGTTATATTGTTGATTGTGTTGTTATTAATGGTATTAAATGTAATAAAATGTTCCATTTTGTTGTCATATTCGACGTGATCATTCATTTGGTTAATTTTTTTTTTGTTAGGTTGTGCTAATTTTAAATGTCATATAATTCAGTGTCAATCTGTCCTGAAATAGAAGAAAATATTCAGGAACAAAGCAAATGAAAACTATTTACATAAATAGAGGACTTGAGTTATTTTCTGTTTCTCCTGCATACTTTTGAATACTAGGGTTGGTCCGTTTTAAAAATAACCGATTCAATTATCAATTGCTGCTCCAGCGTTCAATGGCAGATATGAGATATGGTTACAATATTTAGATAATAACATACAAAAAAAGTAAAAATCTGGTGTGGCCAACACAATACCTCCCGACATTTACAGCCCGAGCTTCAAAAACGATTAAGCTGATCCTTATTTTTGGATTAGCAAATTTTATTCTAATTTTTGCAGTTTATTTCTTAAAATGTAGTATAATCTAATTCAAGTACCTACCTTTTTACTTCCCACTACCCTTGGTAAGGGAGGTATAGGGATCGTTCTAAAAATTGCATATCGAGATTTTGGTAAATGACAACGTTTTAAGGTCCCTAAAATCCAATTTTAACATTTTCACGATTATGTCTGTGTGTATGTGTGTGTGTGCATCCTCCACTCAAATACTATCATTCAGAAAATTTAGAAACTTTGTTTTTCGAATTTTTTCTGTAACGGAAATTGCCCATTAGATTTTGGTGAAAATCAGATAACCGGAAATGGCACTTTACTAGAAGCTCAAAATAGTTTTTCTTCGGAAAATACCTTTAATTGTTATTTTTTTCGAGATTAATGCTATTATAAAAATTGAAGATTATTAAATTTTCTATAGATTTGCATTAATACTTTTTCTATATATTTTATGGGTAAATTTATAAAATTATCTATAATTTAAGTCCCAGAGAGTCTACTCTTTAAACAAACAAAACGCAATTATTCCATTGTATGTAACTGACAGATAAATGTCACTATCAAAGAACTAATCATTTCAAAATAATATTAGTAACGTTTTAAAAAGAAAAAAGGAAATAGAACAATAGAAAAGGAATTCGATTCGGCATAAGTAAATATGTAGGTATGAATTTAGACTAATAAAAATTAACGATTCAAAAAAATGTTTAAGCTAATCCTCATTTATGGATTAGTGAATTCTATTCTATCCCGGTATTCAAAATTAATTCTTCATTTTATTATAGCTCCGGTGGCTAAATGGTTAGAGCAACTCCTCATGTCAAGAGTGCCCTCGGGGCTCTGGGTTCGAATCCCGCTAAGGCATGGATGTGTGTGAATGTGAACCCACTCTGTAATTGGGATTTAATCCTGTTGAGGGGTTTAAAAAAAGGTTTTCCTTTCCCATTGTTCTATTTTTTTGCTTTTTAAAACTTTACTATTATTAATTTGAAATGATTAGTTCTTTGACAGTGACATTTATCTGGTAGTTACATACATTTGAATAACTGCGTAACCAAGGAGTTTGTTTGTTTGAAGCGTAGGCTCCGGGATTTAAATTATAGATAATTTTATAAATTGATCCATAAAATATGCAAAAAAAGTATTAATGCAGATTTGTTGAAAATTTAATAATCTTTAATTTTTATAATAACATTAATCTCGAAAAAATAACTTTTAAAGGTCGAAATATAAGGTTTCAAAATTTTCTGAATGATATAGTATTTGAGTTAGAGTAGAGGATCTACACATACATACACACACACATACATTCACACATACACACAGACAACATCGTGAAAATGTTAAAATTGGATTCTAATGACCTTAAAACGTGCTCATTTACCAAAATCTCGATAAGCGATTTTCAGCACGATCCCTATACCTCCTTTACCAAGGGTAGCGGGCGGTAAAAAAATAGTTTTGAAATAAATAATGGATGTAATAACTCCGAACGAAAGTACATGAGCTACGAGTATTCGTGTACATTTTATGAAATATGCTTGTAGCAATAAATTCCGTTTTTGTATCGAAACCTTTGCTAAATATTTAGAAGCCATAAGAAAACTAATAATTAAACTCAAAGCGTAGAATGTATAAATCTCCTATGAAGATATATCAAAAGAAGTGTGGCTATAAAAGTAAACTTTCCACTTAAACTTTTTGTCTGGAATATATATTTTCCACAATGTCTATCGATTTCAAGAATCGTGGAGATGACTGGGCATTCGTTTCAACTCCAGTTTTATTTTATATCAATCAGTTGTAAGATTCCAGCAAACTGCGGAAACTTCATAAACGATCAGCGAGCAATATGTATGCAAGTATGAAATGATGCAGCGTGCTATTTGCAAACTTCAGCCGTTCTTCCTATCAAATATAAAGTAGGTGCATGCTTTAATGCTACATGATGAAAATAAATTCCATGCAGCGTTACGTTCAGCAATTCCACTTATTTTTAACTATAAATAATTTTCAGCGAGAGATCGCATAAATCAGACTAGTTTTCCATATTGTTGAAGAATATTAAATTTTTTATTTTTATTATAACAGAATATATCAAATAAAAAATGATGGCAGAGAATAAAACTAAGTAGTTTTCAAAGAAATTTTCGTTAAGTTAAAGTAAAACTGCATTGTCTTTTTTTACTTCCTTGTACGAAGTAAAGGAAGTATTGTAATCGCGAAAAATTTCGGTTTTGAGATTTCAACGGAAATATCCATTTTGACCATCCCTGAATCCATTTTGACTAATTTTGTCGTGACGTCTGTACGTACGTACGTACGAACGTACGTGCGTATGTATCTCGCATAACTCAAAAACGGTAAGCCGTAGAAAGTTGAAATTTTGTATTTAGGACTGCTATAACATCTAGTTGTGCACCTCCCTTTTTGGTCATTACATAATTTCTAGAAATGGTACTTTATTTGAAGCCTATAATAGATTTTGATGAAATACTATCTTAAAATATAACACTTTACAAATTTGGTATATAAGACTTTTATGTCAAATGGAATAACATAGTGGATTTTGGTTAAAACAGGCTAACCGGAAGTGACATATTACCTGAAGTTGTTAACAGTTTTTCTTCAATAAAATGGTTTCATTTTGATTTTAGAAATAAATGCTTCAAATAAAATTTTTAGAGAATTAAATTCTGTGTCTAGCACATCAAGTATTATTAAATTAGCCCTTCGTATAAGCGAGATATGTATATTTAAAACATATAATTTTTGGGCTTTTGTAATGAAGCTTGCTATGGATTAGGACAAAAAATAACAAAAAAATAAAAAATAGATGCTAATGTCAAATTACGTTAAATACGAGTACGTGCAATTTTATACGTGTTTTATACTTGGGTCTATACTTCATATTGGTCTTGTGTACAAGGAAGTCGTGTGGTGTCCACATCAGATTTTTTTCATTTTTACTTCCCGCTGCCCTTGGTAAGGGAGGGATAGGGATCGTGCTAAAAATCGCATATCGAGATTTTGGTTAATGACCACGTTTCCTAGAATCCAATTTTAACATTTTCACGATGATGTCTGTTGTATGTGTGTGTGCATGTATGTGTGAATCCTCCACTCTAATTCAAATACTATCATTCAGAAAATTTTGAAACCTTGTATTTCGAGCTTTTTCTAATATAAGCCCACTTGATTTTGGTATAAATTGAACAAGCAGAAATGGCAGTTTACTGGAAGTTCAAAATAGTTTTTCTTTGAAAAATACTTTTAAGTATTACTTATTCGAGATTAATGTTATTACAAAAATTAAGGATTATTTATTTTTTTACAGATTTGTATTAATATTTTTTCTACATATTTTATGGATAAATTTATAAAATTATCTATAATTTAAATCCCGGCGCCTATGCTTTAAACAAACAAAACTCCTTGGTTGCGCAGTTACACAAATATGTGTAGGTAACTAACAGATAAATGTAACTGTCAAAAAACTAATCATTTCAAATTAATAATAGTGACGTTTTAAAAAGAAAAAAGTAAATAGAACAATAGGAAAGGAAATCAATACAGTTTCCAGCATAAGTAAATATGTAGGTATGTATTTAGATTAATAAAAATTAAAGATTCACAAAAAAGTTTAAGCTAATCCTCAATTTTGGATTAGTGAATTCTATTCTATCGCGGTATTTAAATTTTAACCTTTACTTTATTTTCAAAAAAGATAGTTGCTTGGATTAGATTAGACCAGGCATGGCGAACCTTTACGTATCAACGTGCCATTTTTCTAAAGAAATGTTTAATGAGGTCATAGACGTGCCATCAAATAATTTTGACTTTGTGATTATTGGGAAAATAATAATAATAAATACTATCAACTCAAAACTCTTTATTTACTACAAAAAAATAGGAACATTTTGCAATGTTTCAATTATACGCGTAATTTAAATTAAAGTAAAATTAGTGGACTTCTGTTGTTGCAGATTAGATGACAAATAACATATGTAGGGTTGTATGATGTTACTTTTAGCAGAATGCGTGCTGAACTGAAGTCATCTGTCAAACGGTTTCTAACCGAGTCTTTAATGTTATTCATCCCTGAAAATAATGACTCGCAGGCATAGGTTGATGAAAATATTGTTAAAATTGCATGAGCCAGCTTCTTCAAACAATTAAATGTGTCTGGTAACGCTTTCCATGTTTCCAAAATTTTGTTATTAGCATATTCACTTATATTACTTGTCAATCTTTCTGTTTCAATTAATTCTAACTCTTTCCTTGTTTCAATAAAATTTTGAATCCATATTGAATTAGACTGGAAATCAATCAGCTGCATTTCAAATTCTTCAATTTCCAACCAATCGAATTGGGACAAATTCAGTTTATCAAATGACGTCACATCTGGGTACATAATAAACTTGCGTATTTCCGATAATTCTTTGAACTGAGAAAATCTCGCTGAAAATTCCTTGATTGAAGAATCAATCACTTCGTCTGGTTTCTCATGTATTTCTAAATCGTTGATATATTTTTTTCAAAACGCAGCCCGCGCACTGCACCCGAACATTCCGTAGCGTAGGGATCACTCGCGTTCACTCGTCATATAATACCTACTTCACACTTTTTTTCGTAGTGAATCATAATGAATTTTGTGATCAGTGACGTGCCCAAAATATTGTGTCGCGTGCGTATGTATCTCGCATAACTCAAAAACGGTAAGCCGTAGAAAGTTGAAATTTTGTATTTAGGACTGCTATAACATCTAGTTGTGCACCTCCCTTTTTGGTCATTACATAATTTCTAGAAATGGTACTTTATTTGAAGCCTATAATAGATTTTGATGAAATACTATCTTAAAATATAACACTTTACAAATTTGGTATATAAGACTTTTATGTCAAATGGAATAACATAGTGGATTTTGGTTAAAACAGGCTAACCGGAAGTGACATATTACCTGAAGTTGTTAACAGTTTTTCTTCAATAAAATGGTTTCATTTTGATTTTAGAAATAAATGCTTCAAATAAAATTTTTAGAGAATTAAATTCTGTGTCTAGCACATCAAGTATTATTAAATTAGCCCTTCGTATAAGCGAGATATGTATATTTAAAACATATAATTTTTGGGCTTTTGTAATGAAGCTTGCTATGGATTAGGACAAAAAATAACAAAAAAATAAAAAATAGATGCTAATGTCAAATTACGTTAAATACGAGTACGTGCAATTTTATACGTGTTTTATACTTGGGTCTATACTTCATATTGGTCTTGTGTACAAGGAAGTCGTGTGGTGTCCACATCAGATTTTTTTCATTTTTACTTCCCGCTGCCCTTGGTAAGGGAGGGATAGGGATCGTGCTAAAAATCGCATATCGAGATTTTGGTTAATGACCACGTTTCCTAGAATCCAATTTTAACATTTTCACGATGATGTCTGTTGTATGTGTGTGTGCATGTATGTGTGAAAATTTTGTTATTAGCATATTCACTTATATTACTTGTCAATCTTTCTGTTTCAATTAATTCTAACTCTTTCCTTGTTTCAATAAAATTTTGAATCCATATTGAATTAGACTGGAAATCAATCAGCTGCATTTCAAATTCTTCAATTTCCAACCAATCGAATTGGGACAAATTCAGTTTATCAAATGACGTCACATCTGGGTACATAATAAACTTGCGTATTTCCGATAATTCTTTGAACTGAGAAAATCTCGCTGAAAATTCCTTGATTGAAGAATCAATCACTTCGTCTGGTTTCTCATGTATTTCTAAATCGTTGATATATTTTTTTCAAAACGCAGCCCGCGCACTGCACCCGAACATTCCGTAGCGTAGGGATCACTCGCGTTCACTCGTCATATAATACCTACTTCACACTTTTTTTCGTAGTGAATCATAATGAATTTTGTGATCAGTGACGTGCCCAAAATATTGTGTCGCGTGCCATTAATGGCACGCGTACCATTGGTTCGCCATCCCTGGATTAGACTATATTTTAAGAAATAAAGTGCCAAAATAAGAGTAAAATTCGCTAATCCAAAAGTAAGAATTAGCTTAAGTTTTTTGTGACTCGGGCTGTAAATGGCGGGAGGTATTGTGTTGGCTACACCAAATTTTTAAATTAGTTTTAGTCTAGTTGGGATAAAATATGAAAATTCCAATAAGTATCAAGTTAAACTGCGAGATCAAAAATAATTGATGAAAAACTTTTATACTGGCTTCACAATGACTAATTTTAACATTTTAGCAAAAATTTTGAACAATTTTAATATATCTATGATGAAAGCATAGTTAATTAGATATTGCATCGACCTTTATTTTTTTTATAATATAACATTTGTTTACCAGTTTTCCCCCTTGACTACGGAACTTAATATTTCACTTACATTCCTAGGAGATTAACAGTAAGGTAATAAATAAATAAATAAATAAATAATAAATTCTATGCAATAACCCAATACCCATTTTTCTTTACACAAGGCTCAAATCAGGCACAAAATTCAAAATAAATGTCAGGGAATACTCAATAAATGATAAATGGCAATAGTATTGTTTGGTTATATTTTTACTTTCCTGTTGTTTACTTTTTCTGTCACATAATAACAATAACAAACATAGGTAACTTATGGAATAAATAAAGTTTCGGACTGGCAGTCAATATTACAATTTATTCACGCCGACGTTTCGACTATACAATAGTCTTCTTCTATTGTATAGTCGAAACGTCGGCGTGAATAAATTGTAATATTGACTGCCAGTCCGAAACTTTATTTATTCCATCCCCAACACAGTCGAACATAATTTTTTGAATAGGTAACTTAGATTGAATTAAAGTATTATAATAATAACATATGAATAGTTCTTTTGACCGAAAATTTATTTTCTTAATTGGGAATAAAAGCGATTTATTCAACTTATTTTAATTATGAATGTATACTTAGTCTGATCATTTTAGGCAAAAAAAATTCAGAAATGTGAACAACATTTGAACATTTCATTTAAATTAATGAACAATTAATTTTGAATAATTTGTAAACTATTTCACAAATATCGATAGCCATATGAAACTGAAACAAAAAATAAACAAATGTTCAACGTTTTATCTGTCAGGAGCTGAGTTTATAGGGCGCGAGCAGACACGTGACTCGAGGGACCTTGACGTGCTTAGAATCAGCTGATTTGTGTGCGCATGTCATTTTGACAAGAAAAATGCCATGTTGACAAGACCAATGTTTTGACTTATTTTGATTTTTAACTGCTAAAATGTTATTATTTTTAATTTCATGTGTTTTACTGCCTAAAAATTATAAAATATTAACATTTTAGCAATTCAAAATCAAAATAAGTCAAAACATTGGTCTTGTCAAATTGACAATATTCTTGTCAAAATGACATGCGCACACAAATCAGCTGATCCCAAGCAAGTCAAGGTCGCTCGAGTCACGTGTCTGCTTGCGCCTTGTAAAATTTATAAATTACGTTTTAAGACGTTGAAGCGCTGTTTTGTATTTGTGTCTTGGACGTAACAAAAATGTATATTTTATAACTTTTAGGCTAGGTATTTTCATCTCCAGTTAAACAGTCTGTTACCTGGGACCTTATAAGAATAAAATGCTTACGTCAAATATTATAATGTAACTTAGTGCTGGTACTTCAATCTCCTGGTAAAGTGCTAGTTAATTTAATCGCCAGATAAAATTAAAATATCACTTCAATATTAAAGCGTAAATTGACAAAATTGTACACATGTCAATTATATGATGCGATGCGATATTTTTCTTTTATCTGGCAGTCAAATTAACTGACACTTTACCAGGCGATGAAACACCGGCCTTTAGATTATATTAAAGTGTATCAAACCAATTTTTTAACTGATGATGATTGTTATCAACCGTCAAAATTTGTAAATCAACATTCATGGATTTCTAAGGCCCTACCTTATTATACGTCAAAATTATTTAGGATCCCAAAAAAAAAAATTCAGAAAAATTTATAAAACAGAAGAGTAAACAAATAATATTAATAAATTCACTGCTTTGTATTGCAGAAAAATAAACAAAGAACAATCAACGTACCTAACTTCTTCAGTATTGTTAATTTTTTTATTTGGATTAATAAAGAAAGGTTTAAGAAGTTGTCATTTGTTGAACAAAAGAAAGAAGAGCGGGAAATATTTCTCGTGACTCAGAAAAAATTAATTCCGGTTTAATGAAGGATGTCCGCAATTGTAGGACAATAGCGCTAGGTAACGAGTGCATTATATGCAAACCAGACAGGCTTTCGTCGCCGACCCGAGCCTTTGAAGTTCCGACATCAAGGCTTTCTAGCTTTTCAAAAGACTTGGCGCTAGTTAGCTGGCTTTGCATTCATTAGGGAACTACTTGCAAAACTCAAAAGTTCCTTCGATTTTTTCAAATATATTTACTTTCACAGGACACTATCACTGAAATCTATCCTAGAATAAGTATACTATGTTTACACGGTTTACACGGTACGGCACAGTCATTGGCGTTCCTAAAATTATGGTCTAGGGGGGGTGGCATATAGAGGAAATTTATACATAATAATCCAAGTAAATATTTTTTTAAACCCCTCAACAGAATTAAATTCCAATTCAGAGTAAATTCACATTCATACACATCCATGCCTTAGTGGGAATCGATCCCAGAGCCCCGAGGGCACTCATGACATGAGGCTTTGCTCTAACCATTGAGCCACATTATATTTTAAATACAGGGGTAGAATAGAAATCAGTAATCCAAAATTGAGGATTAGCTTAAACTTTTTTGTGAATCTTTAATTTTTATTAATCTAAATACATACCTACATATTTACTTATGCTGGAAACTGTATTGATTTCCTTTCCTATTGTTCTCTTTACTTTATTCTTTTTAAAACGTTACTATTATTAATTTAAAATTATTAGTTTTTTGACAGTTATATTTTCCTGACAGTTACATGCATTTAAATAACTGTGTAACCAAAGAGTTTTGCTTGTTTAAAGCGTAGGCTCCAGGATTTACATTATAAATAATGTTATAAATTTAACCATAAAATATCTCGGAAAAATAACATTTAAAAGTAGTTTTTGAAGAAACGCTATTTTGAGCTTCAAGTAAAGTGCCATTTCCGGTTATGCGATTTACACCAAAATATTAGAAAAAAATACAAGGTTTCAAAATTTTCTGTACAATAGTATTTGAGTTAGAGAGGAGGATCCACACATATACAACAGACATCATCGTGAAAATGTTAAAATTGGATTCTAGGGACTTTAAGACGTTGTCCACATTTACCAAAATCTCGATATGCGATTTTTAGCACGATCCCTATACCACCCGTATAATATTCATAATTTCATGTACTTATTTTCTCATATTTAAAATAAAAGCAAATATTTTTTAAAGATATTAAGGTATAGGAACGTTACATTAAAAATATTAGAAATATTAAACAATAAGTAAATCTGTCACCTAATAGCACGATTTATACTTGAAAATGGCTGTCTCTTCCTTAGAAATTCTACCGCATTATCACGCGAATTTTTTTCTTGATAACAAGTTTCTTTTTTATTATGATCTATACTTAAGTGAGGAGCCATTATTAGAAATTTCGAGATAAATGAATAAAACTTTTAGCAATTTTATAACAATTGTTACAACTAACGCGAAATATCACTGATATAAAAATAATATGTGTAAGTCTAGGGGGGGGGCATCGCCCCCATCGCCCTCCCCCTGAGTACGCCACTGGGCACAATACAAGTGTTACTATGTATTTTTAACATGTTTGTGACTGCCAGGAAATTTGTGCAACAGATATAAAAGTTTATAATATTGTTTATCATAATTGGAGACGTGTAAACAAAGGAAATTATTTGAAAATTGTGAAATTTATTATACTTGTATAACTTACAAAAACAGTTTTCGCTTGCTGAGTTGCGTCCCAATATATTTTACAAATAAAAGTTGTACAGCAAGCAATTCTATTTATAAATCAGTAAACAAAATTCATTTCGTATGTTTAGTAAAAGCAAAAATTAGAAATGAAAATTTTGATAATTACAAATTAATAATTTTCATATCTAATTTCTGCATTTACAAAACATAAATAATGAATTTTATTTATTACTTTAAGAACAGGATTTTTTCTTGAATAATTTGAGAAGCAGATACTTACATGAGCAAAATAACATATTACTTATTTCTGATATTACCTATTTTATCTTTTTAACATTAATAGAAAACAAGTGCAATAAATAATATAGGACAACATATTTTGTAGGTACTGTAGTGTTAATACGTGTTAATATGAAAATATTGCAACTACTATTTGTTACACAATTACAATGAATAATAACGTATAGTAAAGGTACAGATAGTAAACAAATTCAGGGGATATAATTTGGTGCAGCTCTGGCTTATTTCTGCAGTTCTAAATTTAAAAATGCAGCTCCAAATTCAAATTTTGCAGTTGCTTTCACTTCTTTATGTATTATTTATTATTTAAATGTGTACATGAAACAAGAAGTACAACATATATTGTTAATGATTAGAACGAGCGTTTCCCGCAACACATCTGGGTATTGTAGTTGTCTTGTAGTTCATGTTCATAGTTTCTGCGTTTGTCACGGCTTAAATGTACCTATAGGGCGCGAACAGACACGTGACTCGAGCGACCTTGAAGTAAGTGCTTGGAATCAGTTGATTTGTGCGCGCTTGTCATTTTGACAAGAACAATGTCACTTTGACAAGACCAATGGTTTGACTAATTTAAATTTTGAACTGTTGAGAAGTTATTATATTTAATTTCATGTGTTTTACTGCCTGAAAATTTTATAATAATAACATTTTAGCAGTTCAAAATCAAAATAAGTCAAAACCAGGGGGGTGAATCTGCATTGAGAAACGTGATAACAAGTTTTCAATCTAGTAGCGCTGGAAATACTTCCTGACCCGTTCATAGATGTCGTTAGTTGTACAGATTTTACAGTGATTCTCGAACTTTAATGTCAAAATCCTATAAAAATGTTTGAAAACTGCTGTAAATTTCCCACAATTCTCTATCATTGCATTGTTCGAAAATTTTTGACATTTCAAATTCAAACTGTTATTTGTGAATTTATATCTTTATTGCAATATAGTGCTTTATCATTCAATATATTTTCGGTAAGTATATTATCTTTCATATTACCATTATTATACGAGGTTGATATAAAAAATAACAAATTATTCATATTTCAGAAAAAGATCGCATGAAATATTTGTAAATTCTACGTAGTAAAGAGACATTCTTGCAGAAGTTGACAGTGCCCAGTAGAAGAAATGGTGTGCGCAAGTGGATCAGAAGAATGTACATCATCGCGGTGCTCTTAGGTATTTGCACCGTAGGAGGGCAACAAGATATCCCATTCTTTGACGAAAGGACGTGAAGTTTAATAAGATTCATCAAAGAATGTTGGAATAGTATGATATTATCAGTTTTAATAAAAAAGGAGTACAAAGGAGGATAGATTTATTAAAAAGTGGACGAATATCGATGAAGAAGTCAAAGAAACAATGCATTTCTGGCTGACATTTAAAGTAACAACCCTTTTTTGAAATAAAATTACTTCTTGTTATAATAATAATTTAAATTTTTGTTTTCTTGAGTAGTATGTGCTTAAATTTTATTAGTTGTCGCTATGTAGTTTGAGATTTGTAGTTATTTATTTATTATTTGATTTAAATAATGTAATGTAATACCTACATGTTTAAATAAAGACTAACATATTAAGTACTTTTATTATTTTTCTACAGTGCAACATATATTTCACATTTCTTAATAATGTCTTTAATAAATTATCTATTTTCGTTAGATTTTTTATTAATTACATTATTAAGAAATGAAATTTAATTTTTCAGAATAATTCAAAATGAATTCATATTTCCCGCCACATCTCAGCTGTCAAATTTAGTTCTCTGACCTTTTCATAGATGTCACTAAAACTTGTTATCACAATATATAAGGGAGATAGCCAATCTTCTACTATATATTTTCCTTAATCTATGGTCAAAACATTGGTCTTGTCAAAGTGACATTGTTCTTGTTAAAATGACATGCGCACACAAATCAGCCGATTTCATGTACGGCAAGGACGCTCGAGTCACGTGTTTAGAATCAGCTGATGTGTGTGAGCATGTCATTTTGACAAGAACAATGTCAATTTGACGAAACCAATGTTTTGACTTATTTTGATTTTGAACTGTTAAATTGTTAATATTTTACAAATTTCGGGCAGTAAAACAAATAACTTAAAAATAGTAATATTTTACCAGTTCAAAATTAAAATAATTTAAAATATTGGTCCTGTCAAAGTGACATTGTTCTTGTCAAAGTTACAGGCGCACACACATCAGCTGATTCTAAACACATCAAGGTTGCTCGAGTCACGTGTCTGCTCGCGTCCTATTCTCTTGTAAGTAAAAAATGTGGTGAAATATTTTTGAGTTATTTCTTTACAAAGGCATTAAACTAGCAACTGCTCATTTTAAGAAAAAAATAAAGTGCTCCCCCCCCCCTATCCTTGAATAAAAAAGTGCAGCTCTAAATTTTAGAAATTATATCCCCTGAACAAATTTGTCCTTATAAAATGTCGAAACTCTAGGTAATGAAGATTTTGCTAAAGATAATAGTATATTAAAGAACGTGTTTTATAAGACATGTTTTTTTCGCACGCGTCAAAATTTAGAAAACGAGCGTCAGCGAGTTTTCTAATTGACAAGTGCGAAAAAAAGTCTTATAAAATGAGTTCTTTATACTATTTTTTATATTTTGCACCTTCTACAAACTAAAATATTTTTAAAAAACTGTTAATATTAAACCGAGTTGATTTAGGGAAATTTGTAAGTGAAATGTTGTAGTTGGTAACATTGAATTGACCACATTCAATTATTATTTGAAAGTTCATGTCATTTCAATATTTACGAACAAATTTAAGTGAATTTAGTGTAATAATGGAAGATGAAATCAGTTGCACTCCACCTGAGCTACGTAATATAGCTCAGCCTACAGGAAATAATCTACTTCCTAAAAAATCGCGCGAGATTTATGAGAAAGAATTTGCAAATTTTGACACATGGTGTAAAGAAAATAATGTCAAAGGCGTAACAGAAAATGTTTTGATTGCTTATTTTGAAATGTAAAGTAAGACGAAAATATGTATTATTATTATTATTATTATTATTATTATTATTATTATTATTATATTCATTAAATAAAGTGATTAATTAAGTAAAAGAAATTTTGAGGTTATATTGAAATTTCTTATCTTCCAGCTTTGACGTTTGACAATTTAACCCTTTCAGCCTCAGTGTACAGGAAATGTTTATTTTTTCTTATATTTGAATTAAAACTTGCTTTAAAATTAATTAAAAATAATTTTCTATCATTCAAAGGTTCAATCTACAAATTTTTAGTACTACTAGGTCCATCTATGTGGACTAATTCGAACATTATATTAACATTTACTTACTTAATTTGTGATTATATTTGTACATTTTCATGTAAATAATCTTCCCTAAATAAAAAATAATAATAATAACGACATTATATTATTAAAATGAATTGTCAATTAACTAAAAATAAATTAGGTAAAAATGGGTTAAAGAAACGTCATCTAGTACCAACCGCCTAAAATAAAAATTGCGTATCGAAATGAAGGTCATTACGATACGCAATTGCGTATCGTAATGACTTCATTATGAACGCAAAATATAAAAAGTAAATTATTAAACAAAATATTGTAATGATTAAAATTATTTTTAAAAAATCGGCCCAAATGACTAGGGTACCTTTATAACCAGGATATGGCCATGGCGTGGCTCACGTTTCGTCCGCCATTACCGGACCGTCTGTTATATGTGTTTTTCTTGCGCAAATTATTATGTATATTCGTGGATATTTGTTTTATTTTAATGAAAAACACATTTAATTATCATTTTAATATGTATTTAAAGTGTAATATATTTTATTTTATTTACTTGTGTAGTTTGTTAAGATACCCACCGCGATCACTGACATATTGAAAACAACTATAAATTACCAATATTAAGCACAATCATTTAAATTTTTAAAAGGTAAGTTTAGAATATACAATTATTATGTAAATAAGAACTACAGATATTAAATTAGATGTGATAATAACAACCATATCATATAATCTACATAACCTCTAAATGTATGTCTTAATAATAATTGTGTTTCTCTGAAATGAATTAATTTTTATTACCTTTATAAATTCACAGTGTGATAATTTAATATTCTTTTATAATATAATATTACATTTATTACAAATAAATAGGGAAATGAATTACCGATAATGGCTGTGATCTTGGCCCATGGCCATACCCTGGTTATAAAGGCACCCTACAAATGTCTGGCCTGGCCCGACCCCTTGCGGATTTCCCGGTACTAAACATATTCCCAGTCCAGCCCTGCATGGTTTACAAGTGCATGAATAACAGAACGTACTCGTAAGAGCAGAGCAATGTAGTATCTCTTATTATGAAAGTTAAAGTGAACAAAATGCAAATAACTCGGCGGTATCTGAAAGGCGTAAGCGCCTGTGAAACAAGGAAATCACTTGATTCAGGACACTCCGCGCATTGTTATCAAACGGCCGGAAAATTCACGGAATATATTAGTGACTTCACGACACGACCGAGGACTTCCAGCCACTGTCAAATGTGCAGAATACATTGGGAAGAAATATCATTAGCCGAATTGCCTTTGAGACTTGAATTTCAACTTGTTACTACGACACGAGACACGACATACCTAACCTATCCTACGTCAGGAATGAAGAATGAAATGAAACTTCCAATATTGAAATATTTTTTTTTATATTTTGCGTTCATAATGAAGTCATTACGATATGCAATTGCGTATCGTAATGACCTTCATTTCGATACGCAATTTTTTGATTTAGACGGTTGGTACTACTAGATGACGTTTCTTTAACCCATTTTTACCTAATTTATTTTTAGTTAATTGACAATTCATTTTAGTAATATAATGTCGAAATTATTATTATTTCTTTTTATTTAGGGAAGATTATTTACATGAAAATGAACAAATGGTTACAAATATAATCACAAATTGAGTAAGTAAATGTTAATTGTAGAAGGCGCAAAATATAAAAAATTGTATAAAGAACTCATTTTATAAGACTTTCTTTCGAACTTGTCAATTTTGACGCGTGCGAAAAAAACATGTCTTATAAAACACGTTCTTTAATATACTATTTTATAAACCAAATATCAGTTATATGAACAAATGAAATAAACAAAAATGTTTTACCTCCCGCTACCCTTGGTAAGGGAGGTATAGGGTGCCCATTTTAAATGTACCCGCACCCGCCTGGAAATTAATGAATAGGCAATCCATAATAAATTTCATAAGTGACTTGGTTTTTCAAATTTTGTTTTGCTCTTATAGCTACTGTGAATTTGATTTTAAGTACTAATATTCACCAAGTTGCTTATGAAATGTATTCTGTTTTGCCTATTCTTAAAATTTCAGGCGGAACATATAAAATGGGCACCCTGTATAGGGATCGTGCAAAAAATCGCATATCAAGATTTTGGTAAATGAGTTTTAAGGTCCCTGGAATGCAATTTTATCATTTTCACGATGATGTCTGTGTGTATGTGTGTATGTTTTTTTTAAAAAAGTAAATACAACAATAGGAAAAGAAATCAATACAGTTTCCAGCATAAGTAAATATGTAGGTATGTATTTAGATTAATAAAAATTAACGATTCTCAAAAAAGTTTAAGCTAATCCTCATTTTTGGATTAGTGAGTTCTATTGTATCCCTGTATTTAAAATTTAATCTTCATTTTATTATCAAAAATGGTAGTTACTTGGATTAGATTAGACTATATTCTAAGTAATAAACTGCCGAAATTAGAGTAAAAATTCGCTAATCCATAAATAAGGGTTAGCTTAATCTTTTTTGTGACTCGGGCTGTAAATGGCGGGAGGTATTGTGTTGGCCACAACAGATTTTATTTTTTATTTTTATATTCTTGTTTCAATAAATAATAATACGTTATCTAGGATGGAAAAGATAGTGATGCTCGACGAGGCGAGAGTACTCTCGCATCTCGTCTCGTCTCGTTGCATTATGCGAGACGAGAACAAGAGCGAGATTTCAGTTTAAAATTCGAGGCGAGATCGATATAACAACTGCGAGAAGCGAGAAATCTCGCGAGATTCTCGCGAGAATCTCGCAATAAAAAGTTTTTGTAACTTTATAGCTTTGATTCATAAATTCAATGAAAAATGCACCGTACAAGGAGTAGAGTCAACGCTAATTCATGCATAGAACACGTAAATATATGAATTCACAATATTTTTTGAGTCTATTTAGAGTCGATTAGTATCGGTCTCTGAGCGAGAAAATGCAAAAATAAAGACAAAATCGGTATTGCATCCAATAGAACTAGTTTTCTCTAATATTTCAACCCCTAATTCACCCCAGTTAAAACCACGGTTAATAAAACTCTTGTCGCCACTGAAAAGTAAAGGATGTTATATTAAGCGTCGATGGGAGCCCACAGGGAGACAACCGGAGTGATTGGTTGCAAGCGGGTTACCAGTGTAGCGGTTTTTTATGACTTAATCTTACTTAAATAGTGGCATATATTTAATGGAAAAGTGTAGATACTTTTAGTTACAAAAAATAATTTTTTAATGTTTAATTCGTTTTACTGATGACAGAATGTGTTCTTATTGAAATAGTTCAGAGATCACAATTTGATGGTAAATTGAATATTTTAGAGGTAAATTAAATTATTTACTAACTTATCACATTTTCTAGTGACCGTAAATGAATAAACATTATGTTCGTATTGAAATAATTTGGTGACCAGAATTTAGTGTTTCGTCTCTTTATTATAGTTATACGACTGCCAATACATGGGAGACGGTACTATTGGTGCCAACTTGTCTCTTGTAGTTAAATAGTTACGCAAATACGTAGTGCGTAAGCGCTTATTTTTATAGCGAGACTCTCGCGAGACTCTCGTGCGAGAACGAGATGAGACCCAAAAAAATGTGCGAGAACGAGAGCGAGATCGAGATTACAGATCCGAAAACGAGACGAGATCGATATTTTATATTTCTCGTCTCGTCTCGTCTCGTCTCGCGTACATCACTAGGAAAAGAAGTAAACACATCAAGGCCGAGGGAAACAATGTACATTTTAACCAATAATTTATCTATTATTTGAAATTAAGTTGCGAAAGTTAAGTTAGAACGTAGTTAATTATGTGTTTAACGTATCGTTATGAGTGAAAATCTAGCATTAACCAGCGAGCATTTTGAAATCATGGTTTATAAAATGACAGTTTTGACAAGTCTCCCAAAAATTTATTTGAATGCATTCCGAAAGACGATTAGTTAAGAGCTTTTGAAATGGAAGGAAAGAATGGAGAAATGTATTATTGTTGAAGGAAACTATTTACTTATTTAAAATTGTAAAAAATATGAACCATGGCTCTTTGTCTTATTCTCATAATTCTAGCGCGACCCTTGTAGTAACTAAGGAAATATTGTTGAATCAAATAAAATTTCTGTCCGGTGTTATTTATTGAAATTCAGCCTACTATGAAACAAAACCACAATAACAATTAAAATTATCCCTTATCACATAAATTCGTAAGTAAAACAGAAATAAATACACAGCTGACTTTATTTTTTAATTCATTCTATAAATTTATTAGCTAATTGGCTTTAATAACTAGATTGTAAAATTATTATTTGTTACTGCGCAAATCAAATATAACCAATTACCTTTTGCCGTGAACAAGTTCTGTAGGATTCCCGACAAATCTTGTTTGTTAGTACAGGCCTGGTTTTTCGCAGTGATGTTTCGTCTATTGAATTGAAACTGTGTGAATTTACATTATTTTGTGGTGTGTTGAGCTAAAATTTTGGGGAAAAAAAGTAAGATATATTGAATTATATTGGTATTTATGTAATATAGTTTTAGTAAGTATTTCTAAATTAAATTAAATGTTTTTAAAGATGTAAATATAGTGAACCATGTTTTTCTTTTAGAGTTCTGTGGGTCGTCATATACCTACAACAAAGTATATTTCTATGTTAACAATTACTTGAAATCTTAGTCAAACAGCATTTATTCTTCTTAAAACCAGAGCCGTAACTAGGGTGGCGCGAGCGGGGCGAGCAGGGCACATGCCCATGGCGCAGCTGTTTATAGGGCGCAGAAATAAGTTCTTTATTTGATAATTCTCAGAAAAATTCTTAAATATAAACCAAGCGCACTCTTGGATTTCGTATTGCACCCTTTGCGAATTAATACTGTATTTCTGTGCACTAAGACTTTTAAAGTTCGCACGCAAGGTACCTGCAGCGCGTGACAGGGATTGAATCCCAGAACTAAAGATCGGGCTTGCTTTTGTTTTTGTGCGAGTCGAGATTTTTCCATCGCTTAGTAGATGAAAAAATTACAAGTTTGGATTGTATTATGATGATTTATTTTACCTTGTAGAGCCCATATCTCAGTTTTTTCATACTTCTCAGACAAGTGTCTTTAAAGATCGATGTGCCAATCACATTTGTCCATTTGACAGGCAAATCTGCGATCTTCTATAATAAGTGCCCGTAGAGCCCGGTCATCCCTTTTCGCAATCATCGAAAAACGCCCAGTTTTAACGTTTGTCTTAATATTTCCGGTATTTTTAAACTGCAAAATTAAGTTTCTCGTCTTCCTGACGAATTCTTAAGTTTTTTTCAATTTTTTGTCCAGAAAGCCCAGTTTATGCGCAATAATAATAGAATTGCGTATATTAAAGGGTAAAAACTTTCCACGAACCTACTTTTTTCACAATCGTACTGCATTGACATGTTAACAATAAGTTTTAATCGGTTTCTTAATGCAAAATCAATAATATATTTGGAGAAAAAAAATCTGATGTGGCCAGCACATTACCTTCCGTCAGTTCTATGTATTTTGTACAAATTTCATACGGAAAGTTCCTTGCTAAATTAAATATTCTATTTCTTGTACATTATCTTCCGGCAGTTGCATGTATTATGCAAATTTCATACAGAAAATTATTATTTTGTTTTCTATATACAGTGTAACGTATCTGCAGAAATAAAATTATTATTATTATTATTATTATTATTATTATTATTATTATTATTATTATTATTATTTCTTGTACATTACCTTAAAGCAGTTGTATGTATTTTATACAAATTCCATACAGAAAGCAAAAGATCCTATACCTATTTCCAGTAAAATTATAAGACAAACACACTATGTCAATTTCACTTGACTGACATCTTTCAATCAAAATTTTCTTAATATAGTAGCTGTTTCCACAGCTATGGCTACTTTATGAAATTTAATTTCTTTATAATTTTTTAACTCTATATCCATTTAATATTAGGTATAAAATGCAATCAAATCGTATAGAAAATAAAATATTCTTTAATATTTATAATAACATTAAATGTGAAAAAATTATGTTTAACATAGTTTTTTCAAGAAAAACTGTTAAAATCTTCAAATGAGGGTACTTCCGGTTGTCCAATTCTAACCAAAATCTAATCAGCTCTTCGCATGGATGTAACGAAGAGAAATACGAAAGAATTATAATTTTTAGAATTGTAGTATGGAAGTTATCGTAGACGAAAATTTTGTTACACACACACACACACGGGCACACATACATACATACATACATACATACATACACACATACACACACACACACACACACATACAGACATCATCGTAAAAATAGTAAAATCGTATTCTAGGGACCCTAAAACGTGCTTATTCATCAAAAACTCACCACCGAATTTTTTGACCAAAGACAATACCTTCCTTACCTAAAGGTGACGGAAGGTAAAAACGCATGTTTGTGTTGATCAAGAAATAAACATTTATTTCTAATTCTGCGTTCCAGTTATGGTCCAATTGATATGCATCAGACATAATGTTGTCTTTATTTTGTTATATATAATTATTGTAATTGAAATATACATTAAATACTGTTAATTAATACTAAATCTATATAGTCCATTCGCCGAGACGAGAGAATATGGAACTAAGACGAGAGAATATGGAACTAATTCTTGAACAGACACAAATCGTTATGCTGGTCAAAAGAGGATAATTTTGGAGCCGAAATTACCTTTTTATGTAGTTATATTCTTTTAATAATAATTTTCTAAGAATAAAGTGGAAGGGGCGCAATTTTATATTCCGCCCCAGGCGCAAGAATAGCTAGTTACGGCCCTGCTTAATACACCGACGTTTCGGTGCACATTTGCACCTTTTTCAGGGTTCAGTTGTCATTTTTAAGAGAAAAAGGATAGATATGAGCCTCTTTGAACGTTTAATTGTACGAATGTATGCGTGTACATGAATTGTAAAAAATTATAAGATCTTACGATCTTGAAGAAGCGAAACGTCGGTGTTGTAAAAAGAATAAATGCTGTTTAATTCAGATTTCGAGTAATTGTTAACACTTTATCCACATTACAGTCGAGAACTTTCCCACATTTATTTCTATGTTTTACAATTTTTTTATTTTATTCCATATATTAAAATAATTGTTGGTAAATCAAATAAAATGGTGATAAGTATATTATAAATATTGTGAATTAATTACATATTATATTACCAAATATTTTTTTTATTTCTTTGGATTACTAATACAACTATTATTTTCAGATGTGGTACAGCAGATGAGTAATCCGGGTATGCGATCACTACAGAACAATGTTAATGAAACAGAGACTATTTATAAACGGTAAGTTATATTAGCCTTACATATATGTACTTATATTGACTAAAAGATTTGTTTTATTTGATGAATTTTACTGATATAACTTGATTATAACAATGATTAAATTTGATTACAACAATGGTAAACCTTGATTACAGTAGAATAATATTCAACGACGCTAGAAAAGTTGTGACAACGATGGCTGAAGAAAGTTTAAGAGCATGTTTCATATAAACAAATATTGAAGACAGCCAAGTTTGTTGCTTTGTTGGCTAAGGGCCGATATTTTAACTTGCGAATAAAGATTTAGATAAATTTATCCTTCAGATAAATATTTTTGTCATCTTTTCACTTGCAAAAAAATTTGTTCGAAAGAATAACATCTGTTATTCGCGGATTAAATTATTCGGTACTTGGGTAGCGAATAAACGTTTATTCATTTCATTTCCACATAGTGTAGATTTATTAACAAAATCTTATGATGATATTTTTAACTATGAATTAATAAATAACGTGAGAAATCGATCACACACCATCAGAAAGTATACATTGACAAACATTTACTTTGTACTGAAACAAATATACAAAAAGTACAAGGACACTTTTACAATATACATATCTTGTTTTCCACATATGAGTGCTGCATTAGATGGTACACTTGTTAAAATACAGTCTCCTATTAAAGATGTTAAACAAAATTTTGACAACTACGGATTCAAAAATAGTTGACACATTTTGTCCTTATCTGCTTAATGTGGCTACACCAAACTCCATCCTTCTCTACTGACACAATTCACTTTGCAAGGCTACCAATTCACAAACGTTAAAGTTATTCGACAGATAGCTATTCGTTTGTGTAAAATACCTGAAAAGACGCAATGGAATAGACCTTTTCAATTTAAAGAGACAGAAGATATGCGCAATGGGGATCTGCGCATAATAAAAACAACTGAGATCTATGGCGTTTATTTATAAAAAAATTAGTCGTAGAATGTGAAAATATCTCAAATAACTTTAAAAAATCTTATCGAAATAAGTTACAAAAGCTTTTATTGAAGTTAAAATGTCTAACGATACAAATTTTCACTGAAAATACAGCCCAACTGGCAGTTGTTCGCACCATCGCACCATTTTCACTATTTGCAACGATAGAAAAAGATAGCCATTAAATTGAAAAGGTCCATTATTCGTTGGATAAATATAAAGAATAAATTTATTTAACGAATACTTATTCGAAACTGTATTCGGAAGTGAAAATACCGGGCCTACGTAACAAATTGTAATTACAATTTTTGTCTAGCGAAGTTTATATTGTTGGTATATTTCGTTTTTATTTAGAGTAATATTAGTAAGAATATGAATATTATTTTGCTCAACTCTTGTGAAATAAGTTATTTGAAAGCACTGTACTCGTACGTTGCTATAATGTTATAGGTATGATGTTGAATTCATCTTAGTTTTAGTGTAAAGGCAAATAATGTGCTTCCTACTCTTCCTAGATAAATAGATTGAATATGTTGTCGATCGTTTACTCGTATGAAAGCTTCTAATTTAAATACAAGGCCAGGTGCGTACTCTCGAGCGACAGCTTCGTCTTGTTTGCGTTTATAATCACCTTGTACGCTGTTCGTCACTTATGCGTAACCCAATTTACTCTATTTGGGAATGAAGTGGAAACGGTTCGGTTCAACTCGTCCTATTATCCAAGGTCTTCATCTCATTGCTTTCAATTCTTCAAATTCAATTCCGACGTGATCAAATTCACTGGCTGGTCTCGCTGCCATTACTGTATCGATAGAAACTCAATTTCATTTAATTAATCAATTCGGCGTTTCTGATATGGACAGAGAGAAAGAAAGAAATAGGTTTATTTTGTTTCACTATTACATTCGACACATTAGATTAGTAATAATGGTGAAACAATAAATACAACTATCTTTATTTTCATCATTATCGTAATCACCCCCCCCCCTCACAATGATGTAAAATTTGCAAATTACCACACGCTTTAAAGTAGTTTAAACTATACTTTTCATTCTTCAAAAATGTTAGATTTAATATTAAAATGAAGTGTTACGGAGTTATTGCGATGTAAAGTGGAAATAAATTTTGCTAAGTGCGCAATTGTTGCCTTTTTTGGGAATTTCATTCCATTGCTATGAATCGTGGGAAAAACTTTTGTATCAAATTTTTAGAAAATTTCATCCTCTACAAGTCGGCAAATAACTTTTTTTTCGCTAAAATTCACCATATAGAAGTTATAGGAGAAAAACTGAAAAAAGTGCCGATTTATGATGGTTTTAACAAGATGGCGGAGGGAGCGGAAAAAGGGGATTTGTGGAAATTTGGATTTTTCATTAACCAACCAGCCTATATAATATATCAAAAATTCAGAACTACCCGACCTTTTGTAAGGTAACCCCCCTTTTCGACCTCTGTTTACTGGACTATATATTGATGAAACTATCTTAGGTTCATTCTTGTAATGAATAAGTTATAATCAAAATCCTTTGTTGTAATCAACAATCTTACAATTAGTTTGCAGTATAACAATGAGAGGTATTTAAATATTGGATTCATTGTAGGATTCATTGTTGTAATCAATATTATTGAACTATAATCAATATATTCTTTGTTGTAATCAACATTTTCACAGTTATTATTTCAATATAACAATGAATAACGAACTGATTGGTACGATAATTATTTTACTTATAACTAGAGTTCTAATGCAGTCAAATTATAGTACATTAAAACACAAGTATCATAAGGCAATCTGTTAACGTACGAGTCCAAGTTTGGAAAACGAGCCGCCAGGCGAGTTTTACAAAGGACGAGTGCGTCAACAGGCCTTATGATACATGTTTTTTATACTATTTTTTTCTATTGAGGTAATTTTACAATTAGATTTTTAAAAAAAGGACTTGTCAAAAATATGAGTTGGTGTTTTTTATCAGTTATGTTGGTAAGCGTTTCCCGGTAAAAAATGAAATTTCACATTTTGACAGTTTGTATATCTTGTGATTTTGTCTGATTGTGTTTACATTAAAACATTGTATCAAGCATTATACAATTATGACAGAGGAAAACCAATACATACAATGAACTCCAAGGTTATTAATGAACCATCCCGATTTGACATATCGGTGGTTCGTGTTGGTTATTATCATAAATAAAACTTGAATATGGGATTGAAGGACGTTACGTGGACCATCAAGCTTTTTTATTGAGAAAACAACATATAAATAAAACTCTTTAAATAATGAAATACTTTAATGAACAATTTATTGCTCTAGACTTTTACTCTCCACCATTTTTACAACACTCACTGCTCAGTTGCACAGATAACGGCAACAGCTTTTCTTACAATTTTTAATACAAAACATATATGGCATATATTTGATAGTTCGCCACAACGTGGAACTGCAAATCATGGATTAAAACGTCAACTTTTCATATTTGTTTGCTAGTAGCCGCCTCCAATTGAGTAGACAGTGTTAACATTTTCAAGTAACGTGTATCATACATTTCATAACCTGCCAGGAATAACAATACATTAAATTCAAAATTGCATTACCATAAATTTAAATTGTAATAAATAAAACTTACCGTTTTAATTATTTTGAGAAAGCGCATTGTTCTTGTTTCATAATTTTTTAGTTGAAATTTTAACTTCATAGATTCTTATTCTTTCTTAACTAACACAGCTATAGCTATAAATTTCTTTTCTTTCTAGTCCTATCACCTAGAGAAAGGATAAAAATCCACAATTAGAAGTAATATTTCAACACAAACAATTTACCATTTTAAGGTTATCTGTCAGTTATGAAAGCATGACTACCACCTCTAGAACATTAAAGGCGCCAGAAACAGTACGTTTATAGATTTTCTAAACGTCGTGTTTTCAGTGATAAACAGTGCTTTTATAGAAACATAAGAACACCGAAATAGAAAAAAGAATATATTGTTCACTTCTATCACGTTAATTTGTACTATAGTAATTTTGTCTTTACGAATAAGAGCATTTAATAAAAATTTACTATTATTTACTGTACTGTCTTAAAACGGCGCCCCTCAAACTCAGGCGTCTTTGTGCGGGGACAACCTGCCCACCCGGCCCTGCTATTCTAAATGAAATATAAAATTTATTTAATGAGATTTGAAATGGATTAATATAAGTAATAAGTACTATAACCGAAAAAAATGATGAGGCATCTTTTTTGAGGGAAACAGTTTCACGAGGGTAAAGCCGAATTTACACGAGTCACTTTGAGTGATCGTCGTGGATGAATCATCCAAAGTGCATTCATCAGCGAATTAATATTTTGTTTACATATCTAATCAAAGATGAAGTACTCATTTCTTTCCAAAATGGCAATAAGTAATATTGCAGTGCAAGTTGGAATTCAAATTATTTGTTAAAATTTGTTAGATGACTGTAGAAATTTTGTGGAGCGAAAGAAGGATAGGAAAGTGAGACGTTGGTGGACAAAACCGTAAATACGTCCAAGAAATATTTTAGAAGCATCAGTAGGTCTACTAAGGGAATACTAAACTATAGAAAAATGATTGCTACAATCATAGACGCCGACTATGGGGGGAAAGGGGGCATATGTATATTTAAATTAATAAAAATTAAATAGCGGGAGGTATTGTGTTGGCCACATCAGATTTTTACCTCCCGCTACCCTTGGTAAGGGAGGTATAGGGATCGTGCTAAAAAATCGCATATCGAGATTTTGGTAAATGACCATGTATTAAGGACCCTAGAATCCAACTTTAACATTTTCACGATGATGTGTGTATGGGTGTGTGTATGTGTGTATGTGTGTGTATGTATGTGTGGATCCTCCACTCTAACTCAAATACTGTCATTCAGAAAATTTTGAAATTTTGTATTTCGAACATTTTCTGTATTGTAAAGAGCCCGTTAGATTTTGGTGAAAATTGAATAACCGGAAATAGTACTTTACTAAAAGCTCAAAATAGTTTTTCTTCGAAAAATACTTTTAAATGTTATTTTTTGAGATTAAAGTTATTATAAAAATTAAAGATTATTAAATTTTTTATAGGTTTGCATTAATGCTTTTTCTATATATTTTATGGATAAATTTATAAAATTATCTATAATTTAAATCCCAGAGGCTACGGTTTAAACAAACAAAATGCAGTTATTCAAATGTATGTAACTGACAGATAAATGTCACTATCAAAGAACTAATCATTTCAAAATAATATTAGTAACGTTTTAAAAAGGAAAAAGTAAATAAAACAATAGAAAAGGAATTCAATACAGTTTCCACCATAAGTAAATATGTAGGTATGTATTTAGATTAATCAAAATTAATGATTCACAAAAATATTTAAGCTAATCCTCATTTTTGGATTAGTGAATTCTATTCTATCTCGGTATTTAAAATTTAATCTTCATTTTATTATAGCTCCGGTGGCCCAATGGTTAGAGCAACGCCTCATGTCATGAGTGCCCTCGGTGCTATGGATTCGAATCCCACTAAGGCATGGATGTGTGTGAATGTGAACCCACTCTGAATTGGGATTTAATCCTGTTGAGGGATTTAAAAAAGGTAGTTACTTGGATTAGATTAGACTATATTTTAAGAAATAAACTGTCAAAATTAGAGTAAAATTCGCTAATCCAAAAAACTTAATCTTTTTTGTGACTCGGGCTGTAAATGGCGGGAGGTATTGTGTTGGCCATGCCAGATTTTTTATTTTCAAAGACATGTTTAAAATAATATATCCAGACATTATATATTTGTAGGTATTTAAACTGTATTTTATTAAATTTTTCTGTAATTATTGTTAATAAGATATATTTTTCATGAAATAAAAAAAAGTAAATTAAATATAATTTTACACCTTATAAAAAACTTAAACAATACAATTGTTTAACATTTTTAACACTCTGTAAGTAGCTAAAAACTATAACTTTCATTTTGCCTCTCTATCGCGAACGAAACGCATGTAAACAATCATTTTTGATTTATTTCATGCAGATTTTAATAATGAACATATTTTGTATTTACACAATTATTGTTCTAAAATTAATAGGGTTTAAATTACAGCCATATGAAAATTTTACCGCTATATATGCTATGGTTCATTAAAAAGTAGACATCCAATATGTTTACCTGCAATAAAAATTTAAATTGCAGAAAAATATCAATACAAAATTTTCAAATTATTTTTCAATAATAGTTCATTGATGACAGTTCCGTTTTGTAGGATTTAATTTTACTTGAAAATAATCAACAATAAAGCCAGCTTCTGACGATGACTGAAAGGTTGACTCAGAAGTTGTAAATTGTGAAACATGACGGAACTTTGTAATATTTTTACCAATAAAGAGAAATGTTTAAATTTTGTAATTTCAGTTGTATAAAAAGCAGATATGAAAGGTTTTGAAGCTAAACGTCTTCCACCACTAGCGTTTATTGTAGAATGAAAGCAAAGCGCTCCGGACGAGAGTTTTTCCAATACAGTGTGCCATTGCTTTAGTAAGAAACAGTGTCTATAGTATATTCCACGAGAGAAAACAGTGGGTAACCAGAAGCTTGATTTAAACAATGATAAACAATGAATTTAGTTACAAAATTCGGCGCCAAATTCAAATAGTGATAAAATATTATTTAATATTTGTTTAATGATATTGAAATTAAGGTCAGATTTAAAAAAATCTGAGGTGGCCAGCACATTACCTTCCGTCAGCTCCATATATTTTGCACAAATTCCATACAGAAAGTTTTTGCACAAGATTTACCTTCTGTCAATTGTATATATTTTGTACAAATTCCATACAGTTTCATGTACCTAAGAGATTATATATCCAGTAAAATTATAACACAATCATGTCAATTACACTTGAAACTGACATGTCAATCAGTATTTTCTTAATACAGTAGTGGTTTCATAGTTAGAGTGTAACTAGCAGCTTTATGAAATTTAATTTTTTATAATTTTTTTACTCTATATCCATTGAATATGAAGTATAAAATGTAATCAAATCGTGTAGAGAATAAAATATTCTTTAATATATATAATAACATTGAATATGGAAAAATGATATTTAACACGTTGAGCCCCACGTGCCCACCGGTGGGCATTTCTAGTTTTGTCACTGGGACCGCGTGTCCACCGGTGGGCACAATGCAATATGTATTTTCAGACCGTGTGCTCACTCGTGGACACGCATTACATTGGATCTGCCTATGCCAAACGATTGCCCGGGCCCAGGATGAGCCAAAAATCATGTTGGACCGGGCAGTTTAAGTAGGATAGGTATTTTTTATAGTAATAAAATTAAAAGTTATCTAATGGTAAAAAAACAGATTATTTTCATTTGCAAAACAAAAAACAGACTTGAAAAATACTCTAAAAGTTGCAAATAAACATCGCTTGAAACACTATAACTAAACTAAATATTTACTGTTAACAAACTAAAGAAAAATAATTAAACAAATTTGTATTTGAAAAAATATAACTAAACTACTTACTCTTAACAAACTAAAGAAAACTAATTAAATAAATTTTAAACCAAATGTTTCTGGAAGCAAGTTATGCTCAAGGGAACATTGCACGGTACACATACTGTATTGACTTTTTTGCATTTTTACGAGCGTAAGCAGAACCGTAACTGACATCGTATTGTAACACTTGGTACATCTTTTTCGGGTAACCCTTTTTTGTTCTTCCACTTCTTTTAGCACGCTACCTATAGTAGTGTCCACCCGTGGGCATGTGATCCCACAATGTAAAATTACCTCGTGCTCACCCGTGGGTCACGACAAAAATTTAACAAAAATAGTAAGAAAATTATACTATACAGCACACCAAACAATAAAAATCATAAATAAATAATAACAAACAATTACCAAAACAAAAATTTGGTCCCAGGGTGTGAAATACAAATGCCCACCGGTGGGCACGTAGGGCTCAACTAGTTAACAGTGTTTTTTCAAGAAAAACTGATAAAACGTTAAAATGAATGTACTTTCGGTTGACCAATTATTACCAAAATCTAATCATCTTTTCACATGGATGTAGAGAAAAGGAATACGAAAGAATTATAATGTTTTGAATTGTAATTATGGAGTTATCGGATCCAAAAAAATCGTCACACACACACAGACACATACATGCACGAACGCGCGCGCGCACACACACACACACGCACACTCACACACACACACTCACGCTCACACACACACACGCACGCACGCCCGCACGCACGCATGCACGCACACACACACACGCACGCACGCACGCACGCACGCACGCACTCACACACACACACACTCACACTCACACTCACACTCACACTCACACTCACACTCACACTCACACACACACACACACACACACACACACACACACACACACACACACACACACACACACACACACACACACACGAAGCGATTTACTTACAATTTTGTGCCATTTAAAATTCGAAATATTTGGCGTCGGTCGGGATCGAACCCGCTTCCCCAGATTCGTGACCTGACACACAGACACGCGGCCACGATATATGTATATATAGGGTGGCACTGAAAAACTTTTTTTACCTCCCGCTACCCTTGATAAGGTGAAAATTGGATAACCGGAAATGGCACTTTACTAGAAGCTCAAAATAGTTTTTTTTCGAAAAATACATTTAAATGTTATTTTTTCAAGAATAATGTTATTATAAAAATTAAAAATTATTTAATTTTCTCTAGATTTGCATTAATACTTTTTCTATATATATATATATTTAATTTATTTATATAATTATCTATAATTTAAATCCCAGAGTCTACGCTTTAAACAAACAAAACGCAGTTAGCATATGTATGTAACTGACAGATAAATGCCACTATCAAAGAACTAATTATTTCAAAATAATATGAGGAACGTTTTAAAAAGAAAAAAGTAAATAGAACAATAGAAAACGAATTCAATACAGTTTCCAGCATAAGTAAATATGTAGGTATGTGTTTAGATTAATAAAAATTAACGATTCACAAAAATGTTTAAGCTAATCCTCATTTTTGGATTAGTGAATTCTTTTCTATCATTTTATTATAATCTTCATTTTATTATAGCTCCGGTGGCTCAATGGTTAGAGCAACGCCTCATGTCATGAGGGCCGTCGGGGCTCTGAGTTCGAATCCCACTAAGGCATGGATGTGTGTGAATGTGAACCCATTTCGTAATTGGGATTTAATCCTGTTGAGGGATTTAAAAAAAGGTAGTTACTTGGATTAGATTACACTATATTTTAAGAAATAAACTGTCAAAATTAGAGTAAAATTCACTAATTCAAAAATAAGGATTAACTTAATCTTTTTTGTGACTCGGGCTGTAAATGGTGGAAGGTATTGTGATGGACACACCAGATTTTTTACCTCTCGCTAAGAGAGGTATTGGATTCATGCTAAAAATCGCATATTCAGTTTTTAGTGAATAAGCACGTTTTAAGGTCCTTAGAATCCGATTATAACATTTTTACGATGATGTTCGTATGTGTGTGTGGATGTGTGGATGGTGGATTCGCAATTTCTCAAATACTATAAGACTTAAGACATTTTTAACTTTCGATTGCTCAATCTAACAATAATGGGGAGAGTTGATTAAGTTTTGGTAACAATTGGATAACCGGAAGTAGTAGTTACAAGAAAAAAATTAATCTAAATATTATTTATCGAAAATTTATGTAAATACTTATATTAAAGAACTTTAAACTCTTTATTCGATAAATATAAATTCATTATTGTATCTTCTACAGATTTAGAGATAAAGAAATGCATATAAAATAATTTGATGTAAAAAATCTCAGATCAAACTACTTCAAGGCAAGAAATTCAAATGTTTGTAATTGACACATAAATGTCATTGTCAAAAATATTTGTATGCCACTGTCAAAAATATTTGTACATCATTATGAAAATTATGAAAATAAAAAAAGTCAACAATGCAAAAGAATATAAAAGGAATTTGCAAAAAAATGACGAATATAAAGAAAAAGAAAAGGAAAGTAGAAAAAGAAAATTTCAGGATATTAAATATAAAGAAAATGTATGTATTGTACATTCAAATAAAAGTTGTAGTAGATAAAGGGGGACATTCACTTATTGAAGAAAATATTTTTTTTAACCAGTGGTTCTCAAACTATAACACAAAGTTATATTTTTTTAAATTATACATTTTATATCCTTACATTACAAAAATGCAATTGAAATTTAAATAAATTTTATTTTACAGTTATTTTTCTGTAGACTATTTCCTCACTAACCACCCTTAAGAAAGTTAAAATTTGCCTATGGTATATAGTATCCATTAGCTCATATCATTTCTTAACTGTTTTCTCTCGTGCAACAGACTTTAGTAACAAAGATCTTGACACGACACGGCACGACGTCTCATTGCGCCCTGCGCCGTGATTCCGTGTAGAACACATCGCGCCCGCGGTTGTTCAGTCTTCTCCTCGCCGACTCGCCATTAATTTAAGTGGTAGGCTTTGCTGCTCTAAATGACTGCACTATATCTCGCCTTAATAACGCACAAAGTACACATCCGGCCGTAGGAATTGTACAATGATATTCCTGTCTACTTTCAATGTTATTATTTCGCTGCAGAACGAGCAAATGTGTAATTCCGTATTTTCATTTACCGTGCAGATTTGTTCAACTACCTAACTTCATTTTCTTCCTAGATGTTCAATCTCTTTCGGAATTACTTTCCCGCATGTACGCTTTCATAAAACCGCACAAATTAAACTGTTTAATGAAACTCGTTTCATAGTATTACTTTTAAATAACTTGCGTAATTATTTTACTTTGCTAGTATAAGAACTTAAGCTTTGTAGCATTTTGTTTCATCCAACAGATATACATTAATATTTCTCTAGAAACTTACCATTAACACGTTTACTGTTGGCAAATTTCTAAAGTTTTACTGTAAAACGATACCTACGAATCCTACTCGTTATGTACGAGTCCAATGAGCCGGGTTCAAATTTTTACCTTCCGTCACCTTTAGGTAAGGAAGGTATTGTCTTTGGTCAAAAAATTCGGTGGTGAGTTTTTAATGAATAAGCACGTTTTAAGGTCCCTAGAATATGATTTTACTATTTATACGATGATGTCTGTATGTGCGTATATATATATATATATATATATATATATATATATATATATATATATATACAGGGTGTTAATTAAAAAGCGGGCCATAGGCGTTTAACATGGGAAATCAGTTTTTCCTTGCCCAAAACTTCCCATTTAATTTTAAACAAAAATGTTTCAAATAAATGTTATAGAGAATTAAATTCTACAACAGATTTTTTTTGTATGTTTAATAACCTGTAAATGCATATCGTTTGAATTGTCAGAATTTCGATTTGGCAGGTTACAAAATAAAAATAAATAAAATCTAAGCAATAATTTAGATGTAGATTATAAAAACAAAATATTTTTAAGGACAGGATAAAATATAATTATCAGTAATTTTTATTTGAAAATCGAATTTCTGACAGTTCAAACGATATGCATTTCTTTGTAATTTTGTTTAAATTCCATAGCTATCACTACAAATGAGAAATATTTATAGAATTTTAATTTGGATTTTACAGGTTACTAAACATGCAAAATAAAATCTGTTTAGTGATGCTTGTGTATAATTTAATTATCTACAACTTTTATTTGAAACACTTTTGTCTAAAATTAATTGGGAACTTTTGCGCAAGGAAAAACTGATTTCTCATGTTAAACGTCTATGGCCCGATTTTAATTCACACCCTGTATATATATATATATATATATATATATATATATATATATATATATATATATATATATATATATATATGTGTGTGTGTGTGTGTGTGTGTATAACAAAATTTTCGTCTACGATAACTACGATAAAACTACAATTCCAAAAATTATAATTCTTTCGTATTCCTCTTCGTTGCATCCGTATGAAGAGCTGATTAGATTTTGGTTATAATTGGTCAACCGGAAGTATCCTCATTTGAAGATTTTAACAGTTTTTCTTGAAAAAACGATGTTAAATATCATTGTTTCACATTTAATGCTATTATAAATATTAAAGAACATTGTATTCTCTATACGATTTGACTGCATTTTATACTTCATATTAAATATGTAGAGAGTTATAAAATTATAAAGAAATTAAATTTCATCAATTAGCCAGCTATGGTAGAAACATCTACTATATTAAGAAAATTCTGATTGAAAGATGTCAGTGTCAAGTGCAATTAACATATTCATTCGCAGTATATGTGTGTTATAATTTTACTCGAAATATAGGATCTTTTTGCTCGAAACTTTCTGTATGGAATTTGTATAACATACATACAACTGTCGAAAGGTAATGTACATACAAGAAATTTTGAATCTTTTGCAAGGAACTTTCTGTATGGATTTTATAGAAAATACATACGCATTTACGAATATTCTACCGGTAGATATCGCATCTACCGGCTGTGTTCGAAAACACGAGTGGTAAAAAGTTACCGTGTTCGAAAATTGTTCAATATTTACCAGATCTATCTACCGGATTCATGAAAAATCTAATGTCAAAAAAAAGGTAGTGATGCAAAGCGAAGCGCGCGCGTTAAAAGTGGAAATGTGTTCAAAGTAGCACTCTGCTCAGTTTGTTAACTACGTCAAATTTCTAACCTGTTTCAAATTTTTTCATAGGTTATGAATCTACCCTGTTTACCACTTGCGTTCTTAAAATATCGATTCTGATAGCTATAACCTGATAAAAAGCTGTTTACCGGTAACAGTTCACCGGTAGAAGTTTTGTAAATACCTCATATAACTAACGGAAGGTAATGTGCTGTCCACATCAGATTTTTTTTAAGTATTTTAAATGAAACTTTATGTAATATTTTTCATGGACATAAAAGCAATATTAATAATTTGTTTCTGTAAACTATTGATAGAATTTTCCAGATATTATATTTTATTATTTTTCGAAATACTCTCCTTTTGACTCAACACATTTTTGCTTGAGACACTTGAGAGACCATGTTTTCGAAGGCTTCAACCGCCTCATTTGCAATCAAGATTATAGCACTCGGAAAAATTAAAATCTCCGCGTCGAGCTTTAAACATTCCCCCGTGCTACAATCTTTTGATTATGCCCTTAATACGTAAATAACTATTATACAGTTTCGCATATCTGATCGAAGTGGTTCTCAAATGGATGATATTGAAGATGTTAAGATGTTCCATCTCCAATTTTGTGTCTGAAAACAAGTGCCGGATTAAGGAAATATGGGGCCCTAGGCAAAGAGTTTACGTCGGGCCTCTACCCTCCTCCCCCATTTTTTTACTTAATAAAGGTAAAAACGAAAATAAATAGGTACAATATTGAAATTTTGGTTATTTTATGATATAATGCATATACAAACTTAAAACAATAAAAACTAATCGAAAAATGAAATAGAACCAGTATATAACATTGCAACACAAGTTAGAAATCTAATATAAACTACATAAAAATAATATCTATTACAATATAAATAATAGTATAAATTAAAATTATTTTTTTGTACTTTTAATTCAGTGAATTTAGTAATAAAATCTTCATAATTTAAAAACTCGCTTAAAGCATCATTTTCAATATACAAGATAGATAAACTATTTAATTCTAATCCTAAAGTACTTCTCAAATAATTTTTTACTCTTTGAGTACTGAAAATGCTCCCTTTCCACTTGCATTCCTTATTGGCAAAGTTAGATATACATATTACTAAAATAATATCCAAATTTGGGATTGTTGCTATTATATTATTTTGTTGAATAAATAAATGCATTAATTCTGGTGTTGATATTTTGCAACGATAGTGCTCGCATAGTCGCACCACTAGATACCAGATGGCAAACGAATGTGTAGACGATAAATTCCTACTTTTAATACAGTTTTATGAATCTACATAAATAGTATTTTCAGTTAGCTTTAGCTAAAATGTATTACATTTTGGTTACAAAATAAAATTCAAAATAATTGTTAATGAAGCATTTCTGATTTACAGGCATTAGTCATTATTTATTATGGGCCCTAGGCAATTGCCTAGTTTGCCTAGTGGTTAATCCGGGCCTGCTGAAAACAAATCTAGCTACAGTATAAACATATGATTCGAATACTGTACTGTATCATATTACTTTTGTTTTTAAAACATTTGTTTTCAATGAACATAACTATAACCATGCTATACAGGCTTTGGGTTTAAGTAATCATTAATGGTGTAATGATAAATATCTTTTATTCTTTATAGTTTATATAAATCATTTGTATTCCTGAAACACATGAACATAATGTGTAAAAAGTAATCGATGTCAGATTTTTTCTTAAATTGCAGTTTTTGGTTACCACAAATAAAGTACAATGGATAAATCTTTTAAATTCGGAGAATGTTTACCTTTGTCAATAAATTTCGCGAAATAAAAATAATATGGAATTGCATTGCTGATCTAGAAGTTCATAAATTGTACCTAGCCCAATATAAACTCCTAAATCTTGGACATCTGGAACACTTCCAGACAATGATATGTTGCAGCCAGTGACTGAGATGAAGCTATACCGTCTTACATGTAATCTTGTTACTTTAAAGCTTGCTGCTCTCTTTTTCAAATTATTCTCGTATTTATTTCAATCTGTCTCGTCTAATTGCGGGATTTTGTTCTTTCGTTCTGCTAAATGTCTTATTCCCAAACCGCAATGAGATCATTATCTGCAACTACAAGTATGCGATCGTAGTCTTTAATGTAAAGATAAAGATATGTATAGTTCTGTGGTACGGTTATGTTGTGTAACAAGTGCAAAAAACAATCTTTATAAGTGACATGCGAATTTTTTTGTAACGTTATTATCAAGTTATTTTCATTCTAAATTAATGAGAAATAATCTTAAAATAATCGCAATTATATCGCATCTACGAATTACCATTTCTAAATTTGGATCACTGTGAAAGTTACCTTCAAGGATTTTCTAATTAAATCCAATTTAAATGATCTATTTTTAAAAAAAGGGATGATGGAGAATATTAATAAATTAACATTACTAAAATATTATACAAACAACAATAATCGAAGGTACATAACTAGCTCCAAGCGTTCTGTGCAGGGCCGCTTCGAGGGTACAAGGCGCCTTTGTGCAAAGTTATATTTCAGCGCCCCCCTCCCCTTTTTAAGTTTAAACTATACTTTTTATTCTTCAAAAATGCTAGATTTAATATATTGATGAAATTTTCTTAGATTGCTTCTTGTAATCAATAGGTTATAATCAAAATTGTTTGTTGTAATCAACAATTTTACAGTTATAGTTTGCAATATAACAGTAAGAAAACATTATCCGTTTGGTAAAATTTTTTTTTTCAATTTTTAATTAAAAAGTAGATTTTAGAATTCTATGTAAATCATAAAGCATTTGATTCTTCGCAAAATGCCAGTAAGTATTTAAATATTGGATTCATTATTAGATTCATTCTTGTAATCAATATACTTGAGTTATGATCAATATATTCTTTGTTGTAATCAACATTTTCACAGTTATCATTTCAATATAACAATGCTAGAAAAATAACGAACGGATTGATACGATATTTATTTTATTTTTTTACTTATAACTAGAGCTCTAAAGCGAACAAATTAAAAAATATGTTGTTCACTCCTATCACGTTAACTTAACTTATACAGGGTGTCCCATAACTTCAGGTACATATTAGAAGGGCATATAGTTCTTAATGTCCTGATTACGGAACAAAAAGAATTTTTTCAAAGTTCCTATAATTAAGGGTAGTTCACTTAAGAAGAACATTTTTTGTACCCCTGGATACTATAATATTTGGAATAGTGAAATTAGTTATAACTATTACATAAAATAATTTAACAATGAAATTAATTTATGCAATTACGTAAAGCTTTGTCACACCAATTAAGTTTGGGAGATGTGTATGTAATGAAAAAAAAACACAACCTATTCAACCAGTGTCGCAAAACTGTTTCCTTCAAAAACCTCAAAAACTAATTCTTGAATTTTGAAAAAATTCCTTTTGTTCCGTAATCAGGACATTAAGAACTATATGTCCTTCTAATATGTACCTGAAGTTATGGGACATCCTGTATAGTAATTTTGTCTTTACGAATAGGACATTTTATAAAAATTTACTATTGTTTACTTTACTGCCTTAAAACGGCGCCCCTCGAAGTCAGGCGTCTTTATGCGGGGCACAACCTGCCCACCCGCATGGAGCG
Source organism: Harpalus rubripes (assembly GCA_963082715.1). Taxonomy (NCBI): domain Eukaryota; kingdom Metazoa; phylum Arthropoda; class Insecta; order Coleoptera; family Carabidae; genus Harpalus; species Harpalus rubripes. Next base: position 17,783,216 of record OY720453.1, on the reverse strand, counting down.
GCTCTGCTTCTGTGCGTTAGGTTATTATTGTTACATTTAGAGAAATATACTAGAGAGGTAATATAACATCGCTAAATCAACGAAGCTTTTATTAAAAAAAGGTTTACAATCTGGCTACGATATAATATAAAAACCTCATCCTGACCATATCTGCCGTCACAAATGAGACATCATAACTGGGACCATTTTATACAGGATTCTAGGCACAGCAATTTGAAAATTCTTAACATACTTAGAGGCTGATGAGAGAGCTTAAAATATTTCCGTAATTAAAATAGCGATTTTTCTCAAATTAATTAATTTGCTAGGCTTTATGAACAAAAGGATGCTGGACTGTATTCAGGAGTATGCTATCACGACAATCACTTCCATTTTCATAGTATGTAATAATAACTTTGAAATTTAAAATAGAGTATACATGCTTTTTTACGTTTTGAAAAGTGCATATATAAATAAAATAAATAAATATATCATCACGGCATATTATCCATTGCTGGGTGTGCCAATCCGCTTTGTACACAGATTTCGGTAATGATAGTGACATATGTGTACCGTGCGGGTGTTTACTACGCGTCACCTCACGGACACTCATTGCTGGCGTGGAGAGTGCACTACAGGGGTCAATTTTGTGCCATTTAAAATTCGAAATATTTGGCGTCGGCAATATATATATATATATATATATATATATATATATATATATATATATATATATATATATATACTATTATTCACGAAAGATAACTATTCAAGGTCATTTGTTCGAAGAAAGAATACACATCACTTTATAGCAGTAGCTTAGCAACATTTTGTATTAGAAAGAGAAAGATTATTTGACCTATGTCTATTTAATTTATGTGGTGTGACAGATATACGTAAATAGTGTCATTACTTTCTAACACACTATAAATAATAATGACATATGTCGTAGTATTACAGATACCTAATTATCTACTACACTGCCCTCTGTGCTAATATTTACCCAGTGGCGTTGACGTGTAAATCAAATTATTATTCATTGGTTTGTAAGTTAAGTCTATGTTTTTGTATTTTGCAAAAACATAAGTGAAGAACATAAATCTTTCAGAAAGGCATTATTTAGAAAGAAACATAATTTTCAA